>PVKV010016337.1:0-51094 GCA_004027835.1 Alouatta palliata
ACTCCCCTCCCCCCGCTGTCCCTCCCCTTTTCCCCCCCGACAGACCCCAGTGTGAGATGCTCCCCTCCCTGTGTCCATGTGTTCGCATTGTTCAACACCCACCTATGAGTGAGAATATGCGGTGTTTGATTTTCTGTTCTTGTGTCAGTTTGCTGAGAATGATGGTTTCCAGGTTCATCCATTATTTTATTTATTTCTTTTATTCAAGTTTTACTTTTTTTCACTATGGAAATTAAGCTGCTGTGGGTTGAGGCCAGTTCAATTCTTATTTAAGCTGTAGTACTAATATATCTAGTTTCCTTTCTCCCATCTCTGTTGGCTCACCTTTGGCACATTTTTTCTCTTCTAAATTAATAATTAAACATCCTTTTCCAGTTTGTACCTACACCTGAAAAAAGAAAGGGAAAAAGTGAATTGCACAGGAGTAAATTTCTAGCTAAAAATAATGGATTGAATTGAATGAACTTTTATATACAACGTCTTCAACCTTTTAATGCTAGTTAAATTACTGCTGTAGAACATTGTGCTAAATTTGCATGCAATTTTTAAATTTCTGGATGTATATTAAAAAAAAACCTAATAATTTACTATGTCTCCTAATCGTTGGCACAGGTTAAAGGGAACTTGTTCTCTCTTCATGGGTAGGGCAGGAAGGAAAAAGGTAAAGAGGGGAAATCAGTTGTACTGATATTTCTGATCTATATATAGTTCAAAGATAATGATTCTTATTTTGTGGACATATTTAGGTTATTATGCTGACAAACTCAAAACTAATGAGCCCTTTTTAATTAAAAACAATGTTCAAGTTTTGTTTTCCATCTAACATTTTCTATATACATTGACCTCTGTTGCAGTTAGCATATCTTTTGTAGAACCAATTTAATACATGTTGATTTTTGTTTTTGTGATTGGAATAAGCATTCTAGATTGAAGAAGCAGCATTTTTGTCTCCTTGCTTATCTAAATAAAACTTTTCACAGAACCCATTAACTGAAATGAACAGTGTCAGTTACATAAGACTTGTGGTAAGCATGAAAATATTTGCAAATAACTACTTTTATGTAGTGAATAGCTGATAGAGGCAGAAGACAGCCAAATGGCTAGGCAAATAGGGAAAAGTCCCCGAAGAATTTCCAACCCATCCTCCAAGTCTTTACACCAGGTGCTTTTTGCAGATAGGGGAACCTGCACAGGGGGCTTGTCGGGGCATTCTCCCATGCACTGGGTGAATGGGGTGTAGACACCAGGAATTCACACTTTATGTGTGGGAAGAGCCTTGCCTCTTCAACTAGTGTGCTGTGGCCCAGCATTCAATTTTGTGAGGTAGTAACCTAAGTGCAGGATCTTTCTCTTTGTTGAGAGATTTTCTTTCACTTAAGATATTCCACCCTCTTCACTCTTCAGTGTGTCAGCATGCCTAATTATTCCTGGTCATGAGACAAGAACATGGATTTAGCTGAACTGAGGAGGAAAAAATCCTGCATCATAGTGATCTACAAAACATGTTGTTGTAACTGCCCAAGGGTTTCTCACCTTGCCAGCAGCCTAGACAGAGCCAATAAATCAAGATAGGGGAATTGCAATAGAGGAAGAGTAATTGATGGAGAGCCAGCTGTATGGAAAGACAAAGTTTTATTGTTGCTCAAATTAGTCTCCCCAAGCATTCTGGAAGCAGAGTTTCTAAGGATAACTTGGTAGGTGGGGAGAAGCCACTGAGCCAGGAGTGCTAATTGGTCAAGGATGAAATAATAAGTTGAAGCTGTCTTCTTGTGCTGAGTCAGTTCCGGGGTGGGAGCTACAAGATCAGATGAGTCAGTTTATTGATCTGGGTGGTGCCAGCTGATCCTTCAAGAGCAGGGCCTGCAAAACATCTCAAGCAGTGACATTAGGAGCAGTTTAGAGAGGGTTGGAATCTTGTAGTCTCCAACGGCATGAGTCCTAAACCATAATTTCTAATCTTGTGGCTAATGTTAGTCCTACAAAGGCAATCTAGTCCCCAAACAAGAAGAAGGTCTGCTTTGGGAAAGAGTTGTTACCCTCTTTGTTTAAACTGTAAACTAGTAAGTTTAGCCTACATCTAAAGTTAGTTCGGCCTACGCCCAGGAATGAGCAAGGACAGCTTGGAAGCTAGAAGCAAGATAGAGTCAGTTAACTTAGGTCTCTTTCACTGTCTCAATTATAATTTTGCAAAGGCAGTTCCCTTGTTTCAGATAAGCAATGTAGTTAAGAAAAATTAGACACTTATTAATAAATATTAGCATTTTTACTTTAACTGTGTCACAGAGTACTTAATATGTTGTTCATATATTTTTATAACTAGAAAACTGAAAAATTTACAAAAAATATGCAACTCATCAATTTATTAAAAGGTATTGAAAAAAATACCTTTGCAAAATTATGACAGTAAGAGAATTCTGACATGGCTGATTCCATCTTGCTTGTAGTCTCATAGGCTGGTTATCTTGCTCATTCCTGGGCATGGGCCAAGCTATCTTTGGGAGAAATTTATTATATAGTTTGAATGATATTAGCCTTTCCCAAGAACCAAACTGCACTTGGAAAACCAATGAAAGGTCACCAAGTTAGAAGAATAAGAAGGACATGAACTCTGCTAAGACGTAGGTGTAGCTAACTAATTCATCAGCCATGAACTGGCCATCACAAGATTTGCAACTCCCATAATTACTGCTGCAGATGACATTACTGTTGCAGAACCGATGCTTGGCCTTTTAAGATGTCTTCTTAGATTTTTGAATTTCTGACAATCCAATGGACCAACCCAGACTTGTCAACTTGTCTTGTGGCCTCCACTGGGGAACTGACTCAGTGCATGAGAACATCTCAGACTCACTATGATTTCATCTCTAACCTGACAAATCAGCACTCCTCATACCTTCTCTCACTGCTGACTAAACTATGTTTGAAAAACTCCTAAACTCCCAGCCTTCAATGAGATTGATTTAAGTAAAAACTCCATCTCCTGCATGTTGTGGCCAGTCTTGTATAAACTAATCTCTCTTTAATTCAATGCCATTATCTCATCAGATTGATTTTGTCTGTGCAGTGGGCAGGAAAAATCCATCATGTTACAGTAGGACTCCTTTTAATTTTTAGAAAATATTCCTAAGTTTCTTAAAACATATTTTTAAATATACAGAAAGCATAGGAACCATAAAATTTGTTCTCAGTCATAGGCGGGTGTTGAACAATGAGAACACATGGACACAGGGAGAGGAGCATCACACACTGCAGTCTGTTGGGGGGTGCTAGAGGAGGAACAGTGGGGAGTGGGGAGGTTGGGTAGGGATAACATGGGGAGAAATGCCAGATATAGGTAAAGGGGGATGGAGGCAGCAAACCACATTGCCATGTATGTACCTATGCAACAATCCTGCATGATCTGCACATGTACCCCAGAAACTAAAGTACAATAAACTAATAATAATAATAATAATTAAGTATAAGACAAGGTGTAAAAGTTTTTTTCCTTTGTATTCTTTGGTTAATAGAATTATTGTGTTTTAGGCCAACAGCAACTGGTGGGAATTTTTGAATTAATGTGGTTCAATTGGAATAATACTAGATTAACAATTAAAACATTTGTTGTCTAGTTTTTCCACTAAGTAACTGTGGGAACACAGATAAATCTTTCTGTTTGTCTCATTTACAAAACAAGAGTACATTTATTGTGTCTAATGTAGGGGAAGTATTTGACAATTGCAAGAAAAAATTAAAGTTAAAGCATTCGCTACTCAAATATTACTTATGTTATTGGTAGTCTTTTAAAATTAGGGGTTGCGTTATATAACAAAATGTATCTGCCTTTCACAGAGACTCCTAATTTACCATTGCTTCCTGGAAGAGCATATGTTTATTAATCACCTTTTGGAACCATATTTTTTTGATTCATGCTTCAGGTATAAACTATGTCTGTTTTGTAACTTTGGATATGTTAATGAAAATGATAGTATTTATTTCATAGGATTGTTGTGATATTATATGAGCTAATTTATGCAAGTGAACAACAACAAAAAAATGCCTAATGCAGAGTAGATCTGCAGTGAGAATCGGTGCTTTTTTTTTTTTTACCTTTGTCTCCATTCTCTTTGTATCTACAAAGAATGGAATAATAGAAAATTCTTCTTTATTTCCTTTCTGTAGACATATTTATCTGTATATTAATAACTATGTTCTTGGATTCTTTTCAACTTACGATATTCTAGCATGAGAAAATATTTTGGATAGTATAATTTTGTATAATCAGGATTTTCTTGTGTAGCCTGTAAGTATGTATGAGCATTTACATTAGATGTCAGGAAGACTGATTCTATTGCATTTCGATAATTTCCTCTTCAGCTTCAATCTCCCAAAACTCTACTCTTCCTATATGTTATCTAATTACTCTTAGTTCTGTAAACACACTAAGTCTTCCCTTGGCTCCATTTCAGTTCCTGAAACACCACTTCTCCATCTTCAACTGGATGACACTATCTTATCATTTATATTGTAGTTTCAATATTACATATTTTGAAAGCCTCTGAGGTGCATATGACTGAGTCATTTTTCTAGATTTCAAATTAAGGAATATGTTTATCCTCATTATATCAAAAAGAAGAAAATATAATTATGATATCTCCAGAAATCATGTCATTTTAAGCCTTTTCCTACCTTTTACCTAGGATTAATTCTAAATAACTGAAGGTTTAACAAACCCTGTAACATCATTGAAAAGGAGATGCCTACTTCTATTCACCATAGCCATGCCTTCACATGCCTGAAGTGGCTAGTAGTGAAATAATGATATGGTTTGGTTGTGTCTCCACTCAAGGTTCATCTTAAACTGTAGTTTCCATAATGCCCATGTGTCATGAGAGGGACCTGGTGGGAGGTAACTGGATCATGGGAGCCATTACCACCACGCTGTTCTAATGATAGGGAGTTTTCATGAGATCTGATGGTTTTATAAGGGCCTTGCCCCTACTTCACTCTGTGCTTCTCCTTGTTGCCACCATGTGAAAAAGGATTTGTTTTCTTCTCCTTTCGCTATGATTGTAAGTTTCCAGAGGCTTCCCTGGCCCTGCAGAACTGAGTCTATTATAACTGCCAATCACTGAGAAGATGAGTATTGACAAGGAAGAGGCTTTAATCAGGTGTTGCAGCTGAGAAGATGGGAGATCAGTCTCAAATCCATTTACCTAACCAACTAAAATTGGGAATTTATATAGCAGAAATGTAACTACATGAAAAGGAACAGGAATTAGAGAGGGATAATAAAGAAGAGTTGGCCAAGAGGAAGTAGGTATTCGGTTAGGCAATCACGCTAGAGCGTCTGACATCTCATTGTCCAGATGTAATAATATGTTTCAGTTCCTTGATACTATCTTGGAGGCCTGCTGATTGGTTTCCTGAGAAATAAACTCAGCTAAGACAAATGTAACTTTCTCATATTTCAAGACTGGAAGAGTATATTTCTATGTCTATTCAAAAGAAATCATAAACATCAGTTCTATGGGACAATTGGGTGGGGTTTAAAAATACTTCACTATATGGTCACATAATTTCTTAAGCTTAAAGTACCAAAGTGGCTACTGTAATCATTTTCTTTTTTACCGTATTAAAACACATGATTAATAAAAATAGCATACTCTTTACTTTTATTAAATTATCATTTAGGCCATTATATCTTTCTTCATTCTTGCTTTCTTGAAATTAACTCTTTTTAGTTTGATTTTTAAAAATTAACTGGTCTTTTCTTCTGCAAATAACTAATTTTAAAACATTTAGGCTGATTAGATATTCTTTACCCTTTCAGCTGTATAATTATCATATATTTTCTATTTATCCAACTCTGCATGAAAAGGAACTAAAATAATATTCTAGAATATGAACTTCCTGTTGCAATTTAATTTACACATTATTGCCACGTTTTAAAAGAAAACAGCAGGCTTCACAATGGCAATCACTTTTCATAGCTACTAAAATTTTCCAATACCTTTAATTTTTCTACATCTATCCACAGTTGTTCAAAGTACTCATTTTGTTCCCATTCCTCTAAGATTTGACATCCGCTTTCACTTCCCCAATGTACCAGCAATATAATGCTATAATGAGACATTATATATATTTTTTTGTTTTGCCTATTAGAAATTCCCTCCCTCCCCAAAATATATCTTCCAAAATAAGCAGGGTGAAACTAAAGTTTTCAATGAGGAGAAAATATAATGCCATTAGAAAAATGATTGCCCAAAGTTCAAAGTAATTCTTACCATTGTAATCAGTGGCTATCAACATGTACATATTATGATGTATATATGACCTTTTGCCAACAGAGATGAACTATAGGTAATTATTTTGGGCTTTTACAAGAATCATAAATCTATTTACATAATCAGAAATCTATAAATATTATGTGTTAATTGTGTGTGTGTGTTCTGGCTGTAATATACATTGATGAATTGTGATAAATAGTTTGTTCTCTTTCTCAATTATTTTATTCAACATTTCTTTAGAACTATCAACATTTCTGGCCAAGCATGGTGACTCATGCCTATAATCTCAGCCCTTTCGGAGGCCAGGGCAGGTGGTTTACTTAGCTCAGGAGTTTGAGATCAGCTGGGCAACATGACAAAACCCCACTTCTATAAAACATGCCGGAAAATTAACTAGACATTGTGACACATGCCTGTGGTCCCAGCTATTTGGGAGGCTGAGGTGGGAGGATCACTTGAGCCTAGGAGGTCAAGGCTGCAGTGATACAGTAAGCCGTGAGTCATCATGGCCACTGCACTCAAGCCTGGTTGACAAGCTTGACCATGTCTCCAAGGTAAATAAATACATAAATAAACAATCAACATTGCTCTGTGAAAAAGCTAATCCATTTAAATTTATTTTGAAAGTTACAATACTACATGGTACACATGTGGCACATTTTATCTAACCTTTTAAGAACCGATGAACATTTACGTCCTTGCAAGATTTTGTTATCACACAAAATACTCATGGATATTCTTACACATGTCCTTTTCTATGATTATGCTAGAGTTTTATGGAGTATATTCCCAGGAGAGAAATTGTGGAGTTAAGTTTCATCAAATAGTGACACACCACTCTAAAATAATGGCATCGTTACATGCTCTTAGCTTCAATATCTAGCTTTTCACCTCCCTATTTCTTGCTAATATATACATTTTAAATGTTTATTTTATTTTGGATGTAACCTGATATTACATTGTTTAAATGTGTTTTTTGTTGAATAATAAAATGTTTTATTTTCATATGAATATCCTAGTTTATATTCCTAAAAATCTACTTCATGTAATTTTCCCAATTTATTAGTTTCTTTTTGGATGTAAATGTAAGTTTTGATTTTTAACTTCCCCACCTTTATTTATACCAAATACATAGCACAAGCTTTCTGTTAACCCATCAACTGCCCAATTATTTCCATTATTTATCAATCATATTCTAAACAAATGTTGAGGAAATTGTGTATTCTATTGCATTTACTAGTTATTGTATATTTTAAAAATATTATTCTTTAAAATATATTTTTCAAAACTTTTTTGCTGATATAGTTTCTAATTTGGACATAAGCCTTCCTGATAATAATTTGGAAAGTTTGCTTCTTGAATCTTTCCTATATTTTTCCATATACAGAACCTAAACCACTTTTTGAGAGTTTAGGGATGTTACAGCATTTTCTTCTGTCCGTTGAAGATTCTACTCTGTGTTTTCTTGACTATAAGGAGTGTTTTAAGGTATTTTCTCATTATATCACCTTTGTCTATAACAAATTGCAGGCATTCAATTTTAAATTCATAACAGTAAAATTTTATCATTTGATTTATTTTGTTATATCCTTTTATAAAATTCTTATTATTCATAGATTGGGTCCACTCTTTTGTTTCTGCATATAATTTAATTTTACCTCTAAAATATCTTCTATCTCATTATTCAGTGGGATGATTGTTTAGAGGATAGTATGTTTTACTAAGAAGGAAAGAGTTCAGGTTTTTAAAGCACAGTTAAAGCAAGTATGGTGACTGACGCCAGGGGCCTGTGTTCAGATTACCAAGACATTGGGGAAAAGCAACAACAACAAAACAACAACAACAACAAAAAAAAGTAGGAACATTAAAAAGAAAGTCAGAATCGTATTCTGTCAACAAATAAAATGTTGGCTTAAAAGAAAATGTAGTGTTTAAAGAATAACTTGGAGGTCCCTTAAATATCATAGATATTTATCATCTGTAATGTATATTTTTTCTTCTATTTAATTTAAATATTACAACAGGCTATTTACTTTGACTTCACAATCTCACTAGTGAATTTAAATTTTGTTAGAGTTATGAGATAGTTTAGTTCTTCTAGACCCTTGTAGTTGTCTGTCTTACATGGAAATACTGAAAATGTCATGATAAATATTTAATTCAAATTCTTTCTCTTTTTGACTGGTTAGTGAACTTGCACATGGTACTTAAATAGGATTCTCCCTCATTGTTAATAGTAAAGATTTCTTTGAATTCTTCACACATGGAATTGTTACTAAATCTTATAGAATTCTTCAACATGCAACATGTTTCAGCATGCTTCCAGAAAATCTTTTTTGTAGATTTTCGTTTCTGATTTTTAATTTTAAAAATGACACATGATTGAAAGAGTGTGCTAGATATCTGTTAGCTTGTTCAGCTATAATCTTATATTCTACCCTAGTCTTAATAGAAAAATTTTTAAGAAAGCCAATTCCCTGGGGACAGAGTTAATTTTAATCAAATTTAATTTTTATATTGAACCTACTTATTGTCTGTCTACATTGTAAACCACAGATATTTACAGTTAAAATGTAAGAAATATGCTGGGTGCAGCACACCTGTAATTCTTGCATTTTGGGAGGCCGAGGCAGGTGGATCACTTGAGGTCAGGAGTTTTAGAGAGCCTGTCCAACATGGGGAAATTTCCTCTCTACTAAAATTATAAAAATTAGCCCGGCATGATGGTGGGTGCTTGTAATTCCAGCTACTCAGGAGGCTTAGGCAAAAGAATCGCTTGAACTCAGGAGGTGGAGGTTGCAGTGAGCCGAGATCACACCACTGCACTCCACGCTGGGAGACAAAGACTGTCTCAAAAATAAATAAATAAAAATTAAACTTCAGAAATAATTTATTGTACCACTGCATCAAGCACATTTAATCACTAGTAGTTTTTATTAAATATTTCATTTACACCTTTTAAGATTTTCTTATTGCATTATTATGCTAATAGTAGACTGTAACCGGCCATGCTTTATAGGTGATTTCACTGAGATTCTTTGTGAAGACTTGCATTTCATACTGCCACCATGATAAATTAAACAGCTAGCCTAAGGACATGATTACTACTGCTTGCCTTTCTGTAAGCTATCCATGGGTGCTAGTGGGATTAGGAAATAATTGTTTGATTTATTTACTTATCTAAGCAGCCTGTGGGAAATGCTGTGCATTTGACCATAACATCTTTCTTAATTCATTCATGTGAAAATGTAGAATATAGCACAATTAAATAATCTTTCCAAGTATGGCAGTGGATAACTATAATCATTATATGTCATTTGTCATCCACAATGTAAAACAAATCTGCAGGTTAAAAGAATTACAGAGTTTATCATTACTGTGTTAGTAACTGTATCTCAGTTGCTTTTCTTGTTTGTTTGTTTATATTTTCCTATGGGTCTTTTATGACCTGTGATTTTCAGAGCATGTTCATAAACAAAATATGAAACAAAACAAATGTTTCTGTTCCCGGTGGTGAGTATCTGAGTTATTGGCAGTGAATCCATATGGGTCTGCAGCAACCTCATTTCTTGCCCCCTCAGAAGAAAGAATTTGACTGAGGGGTATAAGGAGAGGCTAAGGCAAGTTTTAGAGTAGGAGTGAGCATTTATTAAAAATCTTTAGAGCGGAAATGAAAGGAAGTAAAGTACACTTAGAAGAGGACCAAGCAGGCGACTTGAAGGACAAGCCCAGGGTTTGTCCTTTTGACTTGGGGTTTTTATAAGTTGGAATGCTTCCAGGGTCTTGCCTCCCTTCTCCCCTGATTCTTCCCTTGGGATGGGTTGTCTGCATGCACAATGGCCTGCTAGCACTTGAGAGGGGAACATGCACAGTGTGTTTACTGGAGTTGTACACATGCTCACTTGAGGCGATCTTCCTTTTACTGGTGGAAAGGGAACGTCCCTGGAAAGTCATACACTGGTTAAACACTACCATTTTGCTTCTTGGTGTGCATATGTGAGCCCACTCCCCCAGTTCCTGAGATCTTATCTGGAAGCTGCTGATCACCAGTTTCAGGTTTTTTCTATCTATAGGGAGACCGCCTGCCTTTTTCTGGTGCTGGCTGTGACCAATTAGTATTTTAGAGATACAGTTAACAACTGCCTGACCATCACCTGAGGATTGCCTGACATTCCTGGTGGGGGTTGGGGGTTCTCTTGCCCTGCTCATGTCTGCTTGATTACCTACTATAATATTTCTATGTTTGTATTAAGCATATTCATGGTTTCAGAAAAGTAGATGATCAATAGAACTTCATGGACTACTGAAAAGTTTAGTAAAATACATATAATAAGTTACTATGGTTTATATGGATCACTTCATTATGTAGACCTGCCATGAATGTTTTTAAACTTTTCAAATAAACCATTTTTTCTTCTTAGACTTGAATATTAACTACTTTTCATTATAAACCAATACAGTAGTCTTCCCTTCATGGTTCTGTTTTCCTTAGATTCATTTACCATATTCATGGTCAATCACATGGAGAGAAGAGAAAAAGAGAAAGGAAGAGAAAGAGGCCACGTTCACATAACTTTTATTATAGTATAGTTTTATCATTGTTCTATTTTATTATTGTTGTTAATTTTCTACAGTAGCCTAATGTATAAATTAAACATTATAATAGGTATGTATATATAAAAGAAAACACAGTATATATAAAATTTGGTACTATGCATGGTTTCAGGCATCCACTGGTGATCATGAAATATATCTGCCACGGTGAAGGAAGGGGAGGACTACTGTCTTGTCATTTTAGAGAATCCAACTTGAAAATATATTTGTTATTGATTCACGTAAATACAGCAGCAAACACTTTAAGTTAATAATGAGTTTCTTCTATAAATCCAGTAATATTTATTTTAGTGCATTATATTGCAGATTTAAAAATATATTTGTATATTTTTGAAAACTTAAAATTTATATATATATAAATTATTATATGATAATTACCAATAGATTAACAATTAATAGCTTGAGCTAAATTTATAAGGACAATAGAAAGATGAATATTTCTTCCAGGTCTTTCAATATGTTGACCTTAAATGTTTCACATAAGTGTTTGAATATTCTTTTACCTGCACAAAGAATCTTCCCTAGGTACATGAAATGAAGCAGACTATTTCTCAAAACTGTACTGCTTTCACATGCAACTTGTATGAAACCTCTTTTTCATTCTATTTCACTTTCTCTCAAATTTAATATATCATCTCATTAATTCGGTAATTTAAACAGTTGTTAAGAACAACCATTTTCTGTTTGCCATGTACCTACTTCATGTCTTTCTATGAAAGTTTTGCATATGTCAAACATGAGTTACCTTGTATATTGTGTTTACAATCTTTTCACTAGGCTGAAATTACCTATTTACAAAACATTTTGAAATAATAACTTCAAATATTCAACAGGAAATATTATAAATGAATAATATCAATCAGAATCAAGTAATTCTACTTGATATTTTATCTTACCAAATTTGCAAACACTGAAAAATAATCATATTAATTAGTGCAAAAGCATGAGACAGTTGGCACTGATGCACTGATTGTGGAAATGTAAATTTTTTTGGATTACCTGGGTTGCAATTCAGAAAATTTTATTTTGCATTGTAAAGCATTAGTAACCCTAATATCTGTGATGGATACTCATTGACTCTCCCTTCCTAGAAAATCTTTTATGTAAACAGTAACAAAATTACTGCATCACCGCTAAAATTCTAGCAAGGCCTTATTTACACAGTAAAAATATTTGAGGATATTCTGGTAGACGCAAAGTAGATGAAGTAAATTTAAAAATATTATGTTTTGACACATCTTTTATAAAATGTCAGACAAAAGAAGAGTCATGATGTAAAAAAAAAATTATCTGAAGTGGCTGAAGAACATCACAGTTTTCTCCAGCTTCAAAATAATATAATATGTTAATATATAGTTAGTGTATACTATATCAATGCCACTTCTGATAATCAGCATAAGCATCATCACTACCATCGTTTTATTCATTTGTTATTGCTGCTATAACAAATTACTACAGATTTGGTGCATTGAACCAGTAAACATATCTACTGTAAGCTGGAAGTGTAAAATGAATTTCATTAATTTAAAATCATTCCTGGAAACTTTAGAGGATAATTCTTTTTTTTTTTTTTTTTTTTGCCTTTTTTAGCTTCTGGAGCTAACCAGTATTCCTTGGCTTCTGGCCCTTTGCTCCAACTTCTAGGCCAGCAAAGTCAAATTCTCTGATCATTTCTTCTTTAGTCATCTTTCTCTCTGACCATGGTTGTGAAAGATTCTCTGCTTTTAAAGACTCATGTTAGATTGTTCACACAAGGATAATCCAGTAAAGTCTTCCCATCTCCAGGTTCTTAAACATAATCACACCTACAAAATTTCTTTTGCCACGTAAAGAACATACAGAGTCCAGGGATTCAAACATAAATATATTTGGGGTAGAGGGAGTGCTGAATGTTTATGTCCACCTTAATTATCTAGCGATTATTCTTTTTTCTTTTTTTTTTTCTGCTAGAACATCAGCTCCTTCTTGCTACATAGTTATATGAATAAATTTTCCTCTTACTTGGAAGAAGTCCTCCAACTAAACAATTTAGTTATTAAGTAGAAAATATTTCATTCATTTATATTTTCATAAATTATTTTTTAAGTCATCTACATACAGCATTCCTTTTTGGTTAGAATGGGATTACAAGTTGTCTTTTATTTACTTTTGGTTCAGATGGAAAATATATATATTAAAGGAGGATACAGAAAACTGTTGCAGCTAACAACCGTGGAAGGAGGCAGAGAATTCCTACCCCTAGGCTTGAAAGGACAAGGGTGAAATGAGATATTGTGAGAAAAAGTCACAAGCATGAGAGACCGTATTTCCCCATTCTGCTTGCCAGCAGGATGTCACAAAATCCTTTGCCAGCAAAATTTCACAAAGCCCCTGCCTCAGTGACAAAGCACAGCCCTTCAGAAGAATGCCCTGAAGACAATAAGCAGGTCAGAGCACAGGTGTCCATGTCTTTTGCCTGAATCACTACATTTTTAAAGAAAAGATTAGTTCAATGAGCCCCTGTCTTTTCCTGTGCACAAAATAACATCTGACAGGGACTAATGCCTATGCCTGTGTAATTTATAGCTAGGAAGACACACAGCTACTCCTGAGTGAGCCTTTGTTAGAGCTCCCCCTACAGTTTATAAGTATAGATACAGCTATAGCCTCCAGGGGCTCCAGTAAGGAGAGAAAGAGTTTGGGAAGTCAAATGAAATAGATCTAGTTTATTCTACATACGCAGGGAGTTTTCTCTACCATGCTTTCATATGCTTTTCTCTTTTTTTAGAAGTTCTTCACAATCTTCCATATACCCCTCAACATTACTTACCTCTTTTAGAATTCAAAGGATAAATGCTTGAGGGATGGGTACCCCATTTTCCATGATAGGCTTATTTCACTTTGCATGTCTGTAACAAAACATCTCATACACTCCATAAATCTAGACACCTACGATGTACCCATACATTTTTTTTTTTTTTTTTTTTTTGAGACAGAATCTCGCCTTTGTTGCTGATGCTGGAGTGCAGTGGCGTAATCTCGGCTCACCACAACCTCTGCCTCCTGGGTTCAAGCGATTCTCCTGCCTCAGCCCCCCAACTAGTTGAATTAGATGCACCCACCACCACACCAAGCTAATTTTTGTATTTTTAGTAGACACAGGATTTCACCACGTTGGCCAGGATGTCTCTATCTCTTGACCTTGTGTTCTGCCCAAAGTGCTGGGATTATAGCCGTGAGCCACTGTTCCCGGCCATACCCACACAAATTTTTTAAAATTTTAAAATATTTTAAAAAGAGCTTTGAAAACATTGTGTTAATATTTATTATCCAACACAAAATACCACCCCTCCCCATTATTTTAGTATCTTTTAAATTATCCCATTGTTTCATATTTTATATCAGATTGTACAAATAGTTTAACATTTGTGCTCATTTTCGCCTTTTAGCTGGCTTCTTTTTTAATGTTTCTGGAGTTGGTACAGTGAATAAAAATTACTTTGATATCCTGTCAAAATGCTTATTGATGTTGGACCTAATTATAAAAAAATAAATCGTCAAAGGTTCTTTTAAAATTAACATAAACATCTGGTAGAATATAAACTTCACAGAAAATTAAAGTTGTGGAGTTATCTTTTAGATGTGGAACTAGGAAAAGTAAGAATCATTATCAGTTTAAACATATTAAGATTTTTCAAACATGAATACGTTTTAATGTTCAAGATTAATTGCTTCAAACTTCTGGAGCAAAGAGGGAAACTGAAAAGATAAAAGTCAGACGCATACTTAATGCAAAATTACCATGTACCTTTCAAAGTCATGGTATTTCAAATGGATTCCAACATAACTTTCCTCAAAAAAAAATTTAGATTGACTTTATTCAGAATGTCTGTGCATTTGAACTTAGTTGTTTGGAGTAATATGCTGCCATATTTCTTGATGAGCAAGATCTAGACAGAGTGACAGAAAAGATCTGGCAAGATTAGCAAGATCTAGAGATATCTAGAGAGAGTGACAGAAAATAATGATGTGATTAAGAGAATGAAAACGTGTAAAATAACATACTCTGATTATAATTTAGTAAAATGATAAATGTTTTAAAATGATGTAAAGTATGGCATGAATAGTAAGTAATACAAATGAGTAATTATTAACTTATGAAATCTTGAATAATGCTGGCTGGGCAAGGTGGCTCATGCCTGTAATACCAGCACTTTGGGAGGCAGAGGCAGCAGTTATTACATGAGGCCAGGTGTTAGAGATCAGCTTAGACAACATGGTGGAACCCTGTCTCTACAGAAAATACAATAATTAGCTGGGCATGGTGGCATGTGCTTGTAGTCCAAGCTCCTCAGGAGGCTGAGGTGGCAAGATCACCTGAGCCTGGGAAGGTCTAGGCTACAGTAAGCTGTGATTGTGTCACAACACTCTAACCTGGGCAACAAAGTGAGATCTTGTCTCCAAAACAAAACAAAACAAAACCTTGAATACCTAGCATTGCATATGGAATCATGTTTGCTAATATTGTTTCATAAGAAAGCACAATATTCAAATTGGGATAATCATGAATATTACTTGAATATTGTACTGGGGGTCAGTATTATATAATTCCTCTGTCAATTATAAGCATAGTAATTTTAAGAGATGCGTGTTTGAATGTCTCAATATGTACTTCACACCAACACCCACCCATATATATAATCTCCTCTGCTAAATACCTACTTTGACTTTTTGTAAAAAACTGATATTCTTACAAATTGTTATAAAATGCTACTGAGTTTTAAAATTTATTTTCCATGATTGTAATTACTGCATAGATTAATACTTTCAGATAAAAATGTTGACTCTTCATAAGAAAACCTATTTTCTGAATTCATTTTAAATTTGCATCAGGAAATTTTACAACTATTACAGCTAAGAAATTGGAGTGTTAAAATCACTTATACTGTCAAATAGAAATTTTATCAGAATTTATGAATTTCAAATGAACGACTAATATTTTTTTAAAATCACCAAGTTAAACAATGGAATTTTTGATATCTGATCTACTTTTTAAACTGTTTATAAATATTATAAAATATTGATTTTGTCTTGTAATAATTTATAATTTTATTCTATTCTATAATTAAATGTATATATGTATGCTCCAAGATTTTCAGTAAAATCTTAAATAGAATAACAGCTATGTTTTAAAACTTTTCTTAAGTCAAAATAAATGTCTTTTATGTTTGAACGGTAACCATGATAATTTTATAGATTTTTACTACATATTTTAATCATAAAATAAAATTAACATAAAATAAAATAAATTTAAATAAAATTAAAATAAAATTAAACAGGAGAATTAAAATTAAATTAAAAAGGATAAAATTGATTTTCTTCTTTCTAAAAATAATTGAGACAGGTTTAGGTTAGAATAGTTTCTTTCTTGGCTGGGTGTGGTGGCTCACGCCTGTAATCCTAGCACTTTGGAAGGCTGAGGCATGCAGATCACTTGAGGTCAGGAGTTCAAAAGCAGGCTGGCCATCATGGTGAAACCCCAACTCCAATAAAAATACCAAAAAAAAAAAAAAATAGGTGGGCGTGGTGGTAGGCACCTGTAATCCCAACTGCTCTGGAGGCTGAGGCAGGAGCCTCTTCACACCACTTCACTCCAGCCTGGGTAACAAAGCAAGACTCCATATCAAAAAAAAACAAAAACAAAACAAACAAAAAAAAAAAGTTTCCTTCTTAAATGGAGGAATTAACATTTATAATCTTGAAAGCTGGGTATGTAAACTAAATCACTGACTGAATGCTTTTAATGTTTATATACAAGTTGTGTTTTCTGTTTGCTAAAGTTACTATGAGAAATTAGTGTATTTTTTTATTACAATCAACATTAAAATGTATGAGTATGACATTGTTCCCAGTGACTCCTTGTTGTCTTGTGATTCTCTACTGAAACTATTTATCGCAAGCTAACCCTCCACTCTCTGCCTCCCATTCTCACTTTGACTCATGTATTTACGGCTGTCTCCCCTTTTAACTTTCTTGCAAGTTTTTCCCCATTCATTGTTTTCAAATTATCTTTTTAAAAAAAAAGTTCTATTTTCTTTTCTTCTCAATCTTAGAGTTTGCTGTCATTTTTTAATTTTTATTTTTACTACCGCTTTATGTTTAGAGCCTATTTTGTTTGGTTTTCCTAACTAGCTTGAATGTTTTTGATGTTTGCCGTTTTAATTCATCACTTTTGCTTTCCTTCTTTTTATTTTTTACCTGTATCTGTAGATCTGCTTTAGACGGTCTCTTCTAAAGATGAATGAAGTGTAATATATTCTATTCAATTTCATCTTTATTATAAAAAGACATTTAATCCAATTATGTTGATTATGATTATTTATATGTGTACATTTCTACCACTTAAATGTGTACTTTCGATTATTCTGCCTTCTGCTAAATTGATTCCATTTTTAAAATTTGTAATCCTAAAGTCCATTTTTATTCTTTAGTGACACATTTAATAATTTAACATGTATACTTAACCTACTACACATTTAACAAATATATTTACTCTCCTTCCAAACAACACAAGGAAAATAAACGACTTTCTCATCCACCCCACATCCCCTTGGACCCAGTTTATTGGCTTGCATTGCCCAGTAACTTAATCTGGTCCTGTTGAGTATCATCATAATTTAGAACTTTTGTGTGTGTGTTTTATATTTTATCAACTAATGTCTTCATTTATTTAGAGACTAGCTTATTCCTTTGCTAAACATTCTATATTGAATCTTACATATTCATTTTGAGAAACTTTTTTTTTCATTTTGAAATTTATTCACTAACTTTTAGTGAACATCTTATAGTTCTAAATAAATTTTTTTATTTTTTTTTCTGAAAATGTTTCTGTTTTGCCCTAATTCCAAATTTTTAATTAAATTGGTTACTGTAGTGTAATAAATGTAACACTTAATAGAACCAAAAAACAATAGAAAGGCCTAATTTTAATCAACTGCAATTATTGGTTGGAACTGTGCAGTAGCAACATTATACGTAATGACCCAGAACACCTGGACCTGGCAGTGCCATTCTGGAAATGTCAGATTTATGTTCCTGTGCACATGTTCACTAGTTAATGAATGAATGTCTGGAAGCAACTTTCAAAGTGTATCCTGCCTTCAGTAACTCTGCAGAACATGCATTGGGAAACTCTTACTGAAACTGAAAACAAACTTTCATGGTAACCTCAGACAAACCATGATTTTTTTTCCACAATAACTAAACCATGTTCTATCAAATAAAACATATTCTATGGAATCTTTTAAATTATTTGTTCTACAATAAGTACACAGTTCTACTGGATGCACATTTTCTTTCAGCATCTGGAAGACATTTTCTAATTGACTTTGGGCATCTTTTCTCATTGTTGAGAAATTGCTTGTCAACCTTGTTATCATTTTTTTTAAGATAATTCAACAGATCTTGCTTCACAAATTACTCTTTAGTGATACTATTCTTTATCTTGTTACTAAGGTACTTCTATTTGTGCTGATGAACAGATATTGTGCTTTCTACATCACGGATTTCTTCAGTCCTAGAAAATTCTCAAATAGTGTGTGTGTAGGTATATACACACACACACATATATACACACACAAACACACACATACGATATTACCTCTCTTTCATATGCTATTTTGAAATCATCTACTTGATTAGTTTATATGAAGAGCATATTTTAAAGCATCTTTTGTTTCAGTATTCCATAGTCCTTTTCCTCTGTTGTAAATATGTGGTGAAATCTAATTTTTTCACATTTGTCTCCCTGTCTCTATCTTCCTCTCTCTCTCTGTCTGTCTGTCTGTCTGTCTCTCTCTCTCTCATTTTGTTTTTGGTCTTGTCTGTTTAATTTGCTGTTTAATTTTGCTATTTGATATTCTCAATAACAGAAGTCACTGGAGAATTATCAGTCTGTTTGTTTCTATTGTTTTTTATTCATTGTGTTTCCCTCTAGCTCCATACATTGCATTTAACCTGCTCATAATTTTCCATAGAAGGTAGAATGGTTAATTTTATTTGTCAACATGCTGAGTTAAGACATACCCAGAAAACTTATAAAACATGATTTCTGGGTGTTAGCTCATCCACCAAGCCATATAGATAGGCATGTACAGCAATACTCCACTATTGAAGTGTAAACATATAATTTTTGTTTCCTTTTCTGCAAAAAAGAGTAGTGTTAGTGTTTTTGGTTGTACAAAGGAAAGTTGCCACTAGTTTATGAGTGACTGACAAGGTTTCCTTTGGGAATCCTTAAAAAGTAGTGGGCATCCATATGAGTTTGAAGTCAATGTTCACACCAAGTGACACACACAAAGAATCTCAATATGATAAATTTTGTTTAAAGTGCCCCATATTTCCCATAATCCTATTCAGAGAATGAATTAAAACTCTCCCTGTAGGAATAAATACTAAAACAGAGTAGTTAAAATTTTGCCAGAAAAAGTTCAAATAGCATGTTTTAAACAAACAGAAATCATAATGTAAAAAAACTGGTTTTTCAACACAAATTCAACAAATACAGTTTGAGTACTTGATACTAGGTACTGTTCTAGATTCTAGGCATTCTATAGTAAGCAAAAAAGAAAATATAATCCCTGCGCACATGGAATGTGGATTCTAGTGAAGAAGATAAACAGGAAATACAATCTATAATTGCATAGTATTATATGTTTAAAGATAATAGCTTTTGTGTTAGTCAGGGTTCTCCAGAGAAACAGAAACAATAGAATATATGTACATTGAGAGGAATTTTTTAATGAGAGTAGGCTCAAGTGATTATGGAGGATGAGCAGTTCTACAATACATTCTCTTCAAGCTGGAGAACCAGAAAACCTGGTGCATATATGCCACATTTTCTTTATCCATTCTATCCTTGATGGGCATTTGGGTTGGTTCCAAGTCTTTGCTATTGTAAACAGTGCCACAGTGAACATATGTGTGCATGTGTCTTTATAATAGAAAGATGTATAATCCTTTGGGTATATACCCAGTAACGGGATTGCTGGGTTTAATGTGAATGAATTTTTTGTCACTATTTGGACATGAAAACAGATTTTCCCCAGTTATATGACATGAATAAAGCAATGAACTAGATCACCAAAAAATTGAAGTATACTTTCTAAACAGAAAGCTTATTGAAATTTAAAAAAAATAAATTAATTATTCATTTAATAATTGCCTGCAAATTGGATGCAATTAACCTTAAAAAAGAAAATATGTCGTGGCATTCTAGTTAAGATAATAAAATATTTACCACTTCGATAAAAAAATTACCTGGCTGTGTAGTTGTATGAGATAAAGATGCAATTTGTGATAATTCCTTCTTTATTGGTGTTCCAGTAATATATCAGGGATTAAATTACCTACTTGTCACTTCCTAAATGTTGATTAGCTTATTTTCTTCCCACCTTTTCCTTGACACTATTGATTTTTAAGTTAAACTAGAAAAGAAAAATAAATTAGAACAAAATTTAAAACCAAAGTTGTTTCTATGAAGTATAGCACTCTAGGTTTTGAAGCAAAAAAGAACAGAAGTATCACCCTATACAGCGTATTTCACTCTATGTATGCATTACTTCTTTGTAAGAAACATTTATTTTCCACATTTAAAAATTTTCATAGACAACAGATTGAATTCTTCACTTGCTTGTTGTGTTATTTAATTTTCTGCTGCTCTAGCAGAATATCACCAGCTTGGTAAATTATAAACAATAGAAATTTATTGGGTTCCTGGTTCTGGAGGCTGAAAGTTTAATATTCAGTGGCCACATATGGTGAGGACTTTCTCACTGCATCATAAAATGACAGAAGAGAAAGTGAGTGCACAGAACACTTATGACCTAATCACTTCTTAAAGATCTTATTTGTTAATATTGTTACAATAGCAATGAAATTGCATCAAGAGCTTTGGAGGAGACACATTTAAACCATAACATGATAATCAACCATACTTCAACAAAACTCTTGAAAACAGCTCACACAAACAGACATGTTAAGGGTGAACAAACTGTTAGGACGCTATGATACATATGGAAGATGGTAGAAATCTCTTTGATAGGAAATGAAATAAAATCTGTAGTGGAGTTTGGAACTTGTGTGAATGTTTTATTTACCATATAAACTAGCTAAGATATTTTAAATTGAGATAAATTATAACTACAACTATTTTGAAGAATGTGGCAATTATTTTGCCAAACCCATCAATATCTTTTTCAAGTTAATACCAAACAACTTGTTGGCAAAATTGGTCCTTAATGAATATTGATGCAAAATTTCTCAACAAAATACTACTGGCAGACTGAACCCAGCTAATACATCAAAAAACTTATCCATCACAATTTAGCAGCCTTCATTCCTAGGATGCAAAGTTCATTTAAATATGCAAATAAATAAATTTGATTCATTGCATAAAGAGAAATAAAGACAAAAATCCCATGATTATCTCAGTAGCTACAGAAAAATCTTTTAATAAAATTCAATACCCTTTATGTTAAAAACTCTCAATAAACTAGATATTGAAGGAACATATCTCAAATTAATAAGAACCATCTATGACAAACCCATAGCCAACATAATACTGAAAGAGAAAAAGCTGGAAACATTCCCCTTGAAAACCAGCACAAGATCAGAATGTTTTCTCTCACCGCACCTATTCAGCATAGTATTGGACATCCTAGCCAGAGCAAACAAGCTAGAGAAAGAAAAAAGTTCATCTAAAAGAAGAAAGGAAGCTAAACTATCCCTGTTTGCAGATGACATGATTCTAAATCTTGGAAACCCCATAGTCTTGTCACAAAAGCTCCTTCAGCTGAAAACAACTTTAGTAAAGTTTCAGGAAATACAATCAATGTACAAAATTCACCAGAATTCCTATATACCAACAACAGTCAAGCCAATAGCCAAATCAGGAAGGCAATCCCATTCACAATTGCCACACGAACAATAAAATACCTAGGAATAGAGATAACTAGGGAGATTAAAGTTATCTACAATGACAGCTACAAAACACTACTCAAACAAATCAGAGATACTGCAAACAAATGGAAAAGCATTTCATGCTCATGAATAGGAACAATCAATATTGCTAAAATGGGCACACTGCCTCCAAAGAAATGTATAGATTCAATACTATCCTATTAAACTACCAGTGACATTTTTCACATAACCAGAAAATTCTATTTCAAAATTCATATGGAACCAAAAAAGAGCCCAACTAGTCAAGGCAAATGTAAGCAAATTAACAAAGCAGGCAAGCTACCAAATTTAAACTGTACTAACTGGGTACAGTAAGCAAAATCGCATGATATTGTACAAAACCCAACACATATACCAGTGAAACAGAACAGATAGTAAACAGACAACCCACAGGATAGGAGAACATTTTTGCAAACTATATCTGACAAAGATCTAGTATCTAGCATCTGTAAGGAACTTAAGCAAATTTACAAGCAAAAACCTATCAACTCCATTGAAAAGTGGGCAAAGGACATTAACAGACACTTCTGAAAATAGAACATACATGTGACCAACAAGCATATGAAAAAATTACTTGATATCATTGATCAATAGAGAAATGCAAATCAAAACCACTAGGAAATACTATCTCACACCAGTAAGAATGGCCATTATTAAAGTCAAAAAATAACAAATGCTGGCAAGGTTGCAGAGAAAAGCGGACAGTTATACACTGTTTGCAGGAGTGTAAACAAGTTCCACCATTGTGGAAAGCAGTGTGGCCATTTTTCGAAGAGCTGAAAACAGAAATGCTGTTTGACCCAGCAATCCCATTAATGAGTATGTACCCAAAGGTATGTAAATCATTCTATCATAAAGACACATGAATGCAGGTTTATTGCAGCACTCTTCACAACAAAAACATGGAATTCACCTAAATGCGCATCAATGGTAGACTGGAAATGTGGTACACATGTACCATGGAATACTGTGCAACCATATGTTCATAAAAAAGAATGAGACCGTGTCCTTTGCAGGAACATGGATGAAGATAGAGGCCATCACCCATTATTTTTGCATTAGCAAACTAACACAGTAACAGAAAAACAAGTGAGAGCTTACAAGTGAGAGCTTGTAATGATAAGAACACATGGACACATAGAGGGGAACAACAGACACTGGGTCCTACTTGAGAGTGAAGAGTTAGGAGGAGGGAGAGATTCAGAAAAAATGACTAGTGGGTAATAGGCTATCTGGATGGCAAAATAATCTGTATAAGAAGTCCCTGTGACATACGTTTACCTATGTAACAAATCTGCACATGCACCCCTGAAATTAAAAGTTAAGAAAAAGAAAAATAATCTATATACTCACAAAACTATCACCAGAATGAAGAAATAAACATAATGGATATGTCTATCATATACAAATAGTATCTTATGGTCCCTTGTAATTTATACAGCTACTGGTATAATTTTGGCTATTAAAGATCAGTTTGGATTTTCATACAATATGTATTCCTTTTTACACAGATTTGTTTCACTCAGCATAATTATTTCATTAATCATGTTTTTGTTTATGTTCATATTTCAGTAGTTTTTTAAAATGAATATCCTGTTGAATTTGTTTATGGGAGAATTTTTGAGATAAATTGTAAGAATTTAAATAGCTAGGTGTATAATTGTTTCCGTGAGTATCTACAATCTATTTCATTGTCTTATTTATCAAAACAATTAATTAAATAACAAATTGTCAATGTAGATATTTGATTGGATGAACCGAAAATTAACATAAACAGATTGATTCTGAAATGTTTAGACAAATCAGTATTGCTGTAGATCTGTTACATGGTTAAGTAAAAAGAATTATTTTTGTTAGAGGACTTAAAAGTTATTCATATTATATTGGGTATAAAGTATTTACATGTGTTTTTTTATCAAGATCACTATTAATAAAATATTTATTTACATAATCAAATTGGCCAATAGGAATTTTGAAATCTGAACTTTGAATGGAAACAAATCTTACAGTGCAGAACTATTCCAAATTAAGGCAAAGCCAATTTAGAAAAATATTAACTTTAAATTATTAACTTTAATAATTCAGAAGTAGAATCACTATTTACATGTGGTCATAATCTCAATGATATCTAAGAAAGCAGAAATGAAGATATCAAGTTAACAAAATCTTTATGTACCACTTTTTTAAAGAGATATATTTTACCTGCATTTTTGTTAATGTGAAAATAAAAATACATAATGGCAATAATTTTAGGCAATTTCTAGCAAAAAAGTGGACAATATTACCAAAGGAAGGGGAGGGGAGAGCAGAACAAATAATATGTCCAACATCATATAGTTGTTAATTAATAGTGCCATTATGATTCCAAATATCTTCTTCTCTACTCTTAAATTTTAGTCAGATTTTTAAAAAATGAATTCATATTAAATATCTTTCATCTTTTATATTATATATTATATACATTATACATACAAGATGATATGTTATATATTATATATATAATTTCAATTATATAATATATATATGTTGTCTGATACCTAACAGAACCACAAATTTATTAAAAGCTGAAATTCCTTCAATTTTTAAATTTGTAATACATGTTTAAATTATGTCTTGTTTTGACTTTTATATTGTTCATCAAAAGTATTAATAAATTCCAAATGATACCATGCATATGATGATGAATTTATAAAAATATTATAAAAATTGGACCTAAATTGATGTATTTGACAAGAAAAAAGATAGTCTTTGGGTTTTAAATTATATAAATATTCATGAAATGAATTATTCTTTTTTCTTTGCATAATTATGTGTATATATATATATAGAGAGAGAGAGAGAGGGAGGGAGAGAGAGAGAGAGCACCTCATTTTTACACATGTGATTGGAGTATTGGATTCCATGTTCCATTTTAAGGAAGATATTCTACCACAATACTTAGATGGATAAAAAAATATAAAAATCAGATTTTGTATTGATTGTAGTTTACCTCTATTATGAAAAAGACAAAGTATTGATTCACTAAGATTCACAAGTAAAATGATATATCTAAAGGTGCTGGTTGAACATTACAATAATGCTTTTATCCTAGTGATGTATCACTACAGAAATATGTTAGAAACTTACACCACTTCTAAATTTTTAGAACTTGATCTTCAGGTAAAAAAACTGCCTTTAATAATAATCTATAACATTTTTCTTATTTAAAAACATGATATCCAGTCCGTAAATATTCAGAATATAAGTGCCCTCAGGAGATCCGAACAATATCTGAATGTTAAGTGGAGGTGAAACACATAGAAACGGGCTGTCAACTGATTTTTGGCCATTCCTCTTTTTTTACTTCAGTAAAGATGATTTGCAAGTATTAACCTTTCCTGCATTAGCTTTGATGAAATAGCTCTCAGTATCCTAAATCGATTAGGAAAAAAAGATAAATATATGCAATTGTGTCAATTTCCAACTTACTTTGGTCAGAAGCAAACCCAAATATAGACCAGATTTAAAAAAGAGAGAGAGAGAAAATTTTCAAATAATCAAGTTCATTCTTAGTGTTTCCCCAGAGAGCTACCCTCTTCACCAAATAACTCCTAATTTGTTAGAAAATCATCCAAGCTTTACTTCCTGGCTGCTATATTTCATTGCTGGAGACAGCTGTAGAGTAAATCAAGCATCAAATAGACTGTAATTCACCCATCTTTACACTGGTGTGCCTTTTACTGCAAGGTTATATAGATGTCATAGAATTACTTGATTAGCATTCTTTTAGGGTGAGCAAACTTCAGTTCGAACTCAGGAAGCTGAACTGAATCAATAGAGTTTGGATGACATGAAAATGAACTTTATTGAACCCTACGGAGTACTAGCTATTATAAAATTCAGAATAGGAAAGACATGGAAAATACGTTTCTTCCTTATTTTGTATTTTCTCTTAATAACATTATTTTGGAAATAAATTTTTCATACCTTTTTATTGCAAAGGAAATATTTTCTAGCCCTGCCTTAGACTCTAAGAGCCAGTGATTATGTGCTCACAATATTTGTGAAGTATTGGATGACCAAAACTCTTGAAAATCAGAAAAGCCAATGAGTGCAAGATCATTTAGAACCAGGGACTCCAATTTCAACAGTTTGTTTCTTTATCTCAGCTACCTACTTTTCTCTGCACGTTGGCTCCATTCTCTCTTACTTCCAACCAGCTTTCTTAACTGACATTAGAAATTCCAGCAGAGAAAAACAGGCAATCCTGGCTTCAGTTTAATGGTTTCCAGGAAAAGACATTCCTTTCTACAATCAACTATACCTAATAAACAGGGAGTTATAACAGAAACTAGGAGATGATATAGAAACATATTTGAAACCGGGAGAAAGTTCAATTGGCACATAGAAAAGTACTGCTTTTATCTAATCTTTCTTTTATTCACTATTTTTTTTATTTACTAAAACAGATCTTTTATCTATCTTTCTTTTATTTTATTTATTTATTTCCTCTTCTAAAGGAAGATAAAGCATGTAGAGTAAATAAAAGAAAGATAGATAAAATATCTGTTCTAAAATTGGAGAAAACTTAAACAGCTCTCGGTATTCAAGCTACTATATGTTGAGTATGACTCAGCCATGCTTCTCAATTCTTTCTAGTGACATTTATAGATATCTTCAATGTTTTTTCTGATTCTCCTCAGAAAATAAAAGTTTAAATAATTTCTCATAAACATCCCAATTTTACCACTATGTTTGCAGTTTTATTTTAATTCTACTTTACATAAAATGAGAAAATAAAGTAGAAAAGTGTGAAAATGTGATTGCCATTTGTCATATAAATTTTTTCTCTCCTCTTAACACATGTCCTAATATCAACCTGTTCCTTCTCCTCTTAATACATGTCCTAATATCAACCTGTTCCTTTTCTCTTAAACCATTAAGTAAAAATCTAGTTTTCAAAGAGTAATAACTAAGGAATAAAATATACTATAAAACAGTATGAGAAAATCAATGAATAGTGTGGGAGGTTGTATGTGGGTGGGGCAGGGAGTCCATAGGAACTCTAAAGTTTTTATTCAATTATACTGTGAACCTAAAACTGCTATAAAAATTAAATGTATTAACTTTTGAAAAATATATTTCAGGGTTGCAAGTGCAGTTTTGTTGCATGGACATCATGTAGTGGTGAAGTCTAGGCTTTTAGTGGAGCCATCACCCAAATAATGCACATTGCACCCATTAAGTAATTTCTCATGTCTCATTACCCTCTCACCATCCCACCTTTCCAAGTCTCCAGTGTCTGTTATTCCACTCATTGTGTTCCTGTACATACATTACTTAGCTCCCACTGGTCAGTGAGAACATACAGTATTTGACTTTCTGTTTCTGAGTTGCTTCACTTAAGATAATAGCATTTAGTTCCAACCATGTTGCTGCAAAGAAGTGATTTTATTCTTTTTTAAGGCTGAGTAGTGTTTTATTACATTTTCATTTGTTTCGACCCATTATTTGTTGACGGAGACTTGGGTTGATTCCATATCTTTGCTATTGTGAGTAATGCCGCAGTAAATATACAAGTGCGGTATATTTTTTAATATAATGATTATTTTCTATTGAGTCAATACCTAAAAGTGAGATTGCTGGATTGAAATGGCTGTCCAATGTTTAGTTCTTGAGAAATCTCCATACTGTTTTCAATAGAGGTTTTACTAATTTGTATTCTCACCAATAGTTTATGTGTTACCTTTTCTCTATATCCTCACCAACATCTGTTAACTTCTGACTTTTTTTTTCTTTTCTTTTGAGAGAAGTTTTCAACTTTTTGCCCTTGCTGGAATGCAATGGCGGTATCTCAGCTCACCACAACCTCCACCTCCCAAATTCAAGCAATTCTCCTGCCTCTGAGTATCTGGGATTACAGGCACGCGCCACTACGTCTGGCTAATTCTGTATTTTTAGTAAAGACGGGGTTTCTCCATGTTGGTCAGGTTAGTCACAAACTCCCCACCTCAGGTGATCCACTCACCTCGGCTCCCAAAGTGTTGGGATTACAAGCGTGAACCACCACGCTCGGGCAATTTTTGAATTTTTAATTATAATCACTTTGCTAGGTGTAAAATGATATTGTATTGTGGTTTTAATTTGCATTTCTCTGAAGATTAATAATATGGAGCATTTTTTGTATACTTTTTGGCCATTTGTATGCCCTCTTTTGAAAAATGTCATTTAAATTCAGTAAGATAATACTTACATTTTCTCATACATTTAGTTAGAAAAAGAATATGCTATTGAAAAACTTACAAACATAATTGATTTCATTCTAGTAAAAGCAATGCTGAGTATTATGTAAACTTTCAGAGAAAGAAAAACTCAAGATGAAAATAATAAGAAGTTAAAAAAATAATGAATATTGTTAAGAAAGCTTTTAAGCATTTGTTTGTTCAATATTTATACATAATTTTATGTTATATTAAAATTTAATAACAAAACTAGTTTTTAAATATATCAAACATCTTATAAAATACATTAAGTAAAGTTGTATATGTTCAACTCTTTTTAATGATGATTTATGAAGTTTTGCACAAAAACATCAGTTTAAACTTAATGACTGGGCAAATCAAACAAAATTTAGCAAATCAAATTATTAATCAATGAAAGTGATCAAAGCATAGTGAGCATCAGGTTAAATAATCCTCATCTTAGTAGCCTTGTCTGAATTTTGCAGGCAAATTTAAATGCATCCCTATAGATTCTTTTATACTGATTATTTTATATTACTGTTCCTGAATTTAGGTTCTCTTAAAACAAATGTAATGTGTGTCGTTATTATCATCATATAGCCAGCCAATTTCCTAGCACATGGACTATATTAGATAATTAATAAATGTTTTGAATATTGAATACACAACTGATTACAGAAACTCCAATTTGAAAGTGGTTGTTGTCTTGGTACCAGGTTGACATAATTAGACCTGGTTATTTTAGGTTCCAAAGAAATGATGATAATAAGGTTACAGTCACTATTTTGGTTCTAAATGGATGCAATCAATTGAAAGTAAGACTGAGGAAAATGAAAATTAAATTAACAAAGAGCAACAAAACAAAATATTACATAAATTTGCTGGTTAATACTCAGGATAAATGAGCTAGTGTTTATATTGTATTGCAGTACTGAATATCATATTGTCTAAGAATTGTACATTTTTTTTTTTTTGAGATAGAGTCTCACTCTGTTGTCCAGGCTAGAGTGCAGTGGTGCAATCTCAGCTTACTGCAATCTCTGCCTCCTGGGTTGAAGCAATTCTCCTGCATCAGCTTCCCAAGTAACTGGGATTATAGGCGTCTGCCACTACACCCAGTATTTATTTTTATTATTTTTAGTAGAGATGGAGTTTTGTCATGTTGGCCAGGCTGGACTCAAACTCCTGACCTCAGGTGATCCACCAACCTCAGCTTCCCAAAATGCTAGGATTACAGATGTGAGCCACCACACCTGGCCAGAACTGTAACTGTCATCATATGTATGTAACTTTTTTATTTTTCACATTTGCTTATAATATTTTTAGAGATTTTTTTTATTAAATAGTCTTTATAGTTTTATTCAAATCTGTTTAAGTAGCAGTTCCTATCTATAAGAATGATATAATAGGATGATAATTTTATCCCACATAATTATTTTCATTTAAACTAATTCAATCGATATAATAGAAGAATTATATTTTAAGTTAATTATTTTTAATATAATTTTTTATAATGAAACACAATGTCTTTCATGATAATCTTCATAAATTCCCCACATTGAGCTTTTCTTCAGGTGAAATCTTATTCCAACATATATGATTCCATAAGCCTTTAAATTAAAATGTGCTTATTTTTGACATTTTTGTGTGTTTTCATTAAATATATTTTTTAAACATATAATTCATGTCAGAAAATATAAACCGTTACACTGGCCAATGCTAGCTTAAGAAGAAAAGAGTAGAAATAGAATTAAAGTTTCTATAAATTTATTTTAGGTTTATTATAAATACCATTAGTAAAAATCTGACATACTGTCTAAAGGATGGAAAGTTAATTGATGCTATTTCTTTTGAAGATATTAAATGTTATGCTTTGTATATTAGCTGTACCATTAGGCTAGTTTCTGCATTAGCATCCATGGTATTTTGAACAGAAGTGATTAAAGAGGTTATTAGTAAATCTGTGAAGAACAGGGCACACAGTGTTTAAATATTACCCTATCATCTGAGCACAAATGTTCAGCATCATTATGTTTTCATAATAGCAATTTACTGTAACATTGAGAGTAAGTAATCAATATAGGCAGGTAGTGCTTGTTACAGATACCAAAAGAGTAAAGCTTCTTCTGTTCAACCTTTGCAAAATCAATACGCAGATCTCTTTGTAAGGAAGCCTGTTAGTCTCAATTTCATATGACAGTGAAGGCATGAGCTACAATTAAGAAGCTAAAATCTGTTTCAATGATCACCTTGCCGTTTGCAAAACATGACTTGGTTTGTAACCCAAAGAGAAATAAAAGTAAGATGGATCACTATGCAAAATACAGCACTTGATTGTATGAATGGTAAAATGCGGAGCATGTAGATGTGTTTAAACCATTCTTGAAAATGTTGGATATGAATATTATAAATATTAAAAGTCAAAATGAGTTTTGCAAATGTAAAAATATTCTAGTTTATATGCCTCCATATACTTCTATCAATAACGCTGTTGGTTTTCAAATTGAAAAATGTCAACAGGATGGCAGTATCACTATTGTGAATAAACACCACTATGTGTCATAATAAAAAATGAGTCTTAAACTCACTACCAAACTGGAACGTATGATTTTCCTTTAAAAAGATATCAGAGATACTCAAGAACATATGTTTATCATTAAGATGGAAAATCTAAGGCTCTGAAAACCTAAGCAATGTTGGCGCGAGATTCATACTGTTTATTTCTACATCCACACTGAAATCTGGCTCTCTTGATTTCTTGTGTTTTCCTTATGCTCTCATGTTTTGTGGTGATGACTTCCAAATTATACTCCCATCATTGAAGCTACAGTTGTATTGAACATGACGTATTCAAGCATAAATCTACACCACTAATATAAATAAACACTGCTTAATAAAGTGGAACTATACCATGCCAAAACCTAGTAGCCCTAAAGGCTCTGAATTTGCTATGGTTTGATCTAAGCTGAAAAGTTTTAGCTTGGTAGAGACAAAACTTTGTTAGAACCTCAGGGTAACAATGTTGAACTAGAGAATTCTACAATACTGGAAATCTAGTGTCAATTGTGCCTATTATTAGAATGAATTAAATTTCTTTGAACTTTATTATTGTAGATCATTGAATCTACTATGGAATAGAGGGTGAATATGTTGCTAATTGATGAAATTTTTCTATTGTTTTAGAAAGAAGTGACAGAGGAACAAGAGTCCATCAACAAACTGTATTAGTTAAGCATCATATGGAAGATTCTCCCCTATTGGTTAGGAAATCTTAAAAGGAGCATTTGTAGACATACTGAATGAGAAGGAGAAATTGTACTCAAGGAAAGCAAGAGTCAATGAAAAGGCTTACATGATTAAAGTGTAGAGTGGAAGATTAGATCTTAGAGCTCATCATTCATTGAGTTTACTTTTTGATCTCATACTTTTTATATATTAAATTTTCACTACAGTAATAAGAATTGTGCAGTTGGTAGTGGTGAGGTTAAGTTGAAAAAACAAAAGAGTGACAGTTTTGTTTCTGCTTGTAGATCTAATTTTAAAAAGTGTTTGGGGAATGAAATGGAGAGCGAAAAGCAAACAAAATTTTTCAGTGCTTATAAGCTTATTTTCTGAAAGCAAAATATATTTCATTGTGTTCATTTCAATTAAATGTTAAGTACTAATTAATTTATAATGATTCCTACATAGCACTTTTGTCTACAAGTGAATATAAATTTATCTGATGCAGTTCATTGATTATGTGTGCAAAATGAGCCAATATTTCCCATACAGATTTTAATGTACTCAGTGTTAATAATCACCAAAGTTGCAAAGTTTCTTCACAAATTCCATTAAGCCTGTACTGTTAATGATTTTTGTTTTGCAGAGAAAACCAAATAACTGATTTATAGTACATTTCTAGTTATAATAATGTTTCTAATTGACATTTTCTATATTAATAAGGTCACATATTTGTTAACAGATTTTCTAAGATATTTATCTTGACTCCATCAATGAAGTGCTAAAACTGAATCTGAAAATTTATGTAAATCAGCAGAATTCTGATGATTTAATGCATTCTGTTAAGTGAGAGGTTAAAATTGAATATAGAAATGTTAATTGTCATTTCTCAAATTCAAATCCCTTTGTTTATTACTAATGGCTCCTTTCTTTCCTATGTTATACTTATTGAAGTATCTGAGTATATACTAACAACAACAACAAAAGACAAAAAAAGTCATTAAAATTATTTGTGGCTTTAAGAAATATTAGAAAGGGAACAACAGATATACTGCTTATGGATTCTAACTATATTTTAATGTCTGCAAGCAGAAGGAGGCTTCAGTGAACCTGGTATTTCATTTTTTTTTAAACTAGATACACATCATTATTATTTTCAAATGAAATTTCCTATATCCATTCTTCTGGTCAAGAAAAGCATTCATTTTAATTTCTATAGTATTTTATGGTTATCATCTCCTACTTGCATTACTCAAAACACAATATTTAATTTCCTTTATTACTACTAAATATGTTCTATGTCAAATTTATTTATCTGAGTTTTAATTACATGCATATAAAAATTGTGCATGTATATATAAATCAAATGCATATATAAATCACTCTTTAACTACTTCCTGCTGAATTGGGCCATAGAAGGGGCCCTGCAGAAATCCTTCTCTGCTGCCCATTATTTGAAGAAGGGATTAATGTAAAGGTTTGGGTAATGGAGGGAGAATTTGGGTGAGAAAAAAATGCCTGCCCAATTCGAATAAGATTAAAAGATTCCACCTCTTTTCCTTAACAAAGACAGTACCCCTTAAGACCGGAAGCCATAAAGGGGCTACAAGATATTGTAACAAACTTAAAAGCTCAGGGTCTAGTGAGGTCCTGTAACAGCCCTTGTTATACTCCAATTTTAGGAGTACAAAAACCTAATGGACAATGGACGCTAGTGCAAGATCTCAGGCTTATTAATGAAACTGTGATCCCTTTATACCCAGCTGTACCTAACTCATACCCCTTGCTCTCTCAAATACCAGGAGAGGCACAATGGTTTACAGTCCTGGACCTCAAAGATGTCTTTTTCTGTGTTCCATTACATCCTGACTCCCAGTTTCTGTTTTCCTTTGAAGACCCTTTAGACCAGAATTCTCAGCTCACCTGGATGTTTTACCCCATGACTTTCGAGATAGCCCCCACTTGTTTGGCCAGGCTCTAGGTCTCAAGACCTTAGTCATTTTTCACATCCAGGTACGATGGTTCTTCAATATGTGCATAACTTACTTTTAATGGCTAACTCAGAAACCCAGTGTCAGTAGGCCACCCAGCACCTCCTAAACTTTCTGGCCACCTATGGATATAAGGTTTCCAAACCAAAAGCCCAACTTTGTCGGCCACAGGTAAAATACCTAGGGCTTGTCTTGTCTAAGGGCACTCAGGGCCTTAGACAACCCATACTTGCCTTCCCCTGTTCAGAAACCTTAAAACGGTTTCGGGGATTCTTAGGAATAACTGGTTTCTGCCGATCGTGGATTCCCAGATATGATAAAATAGCCAAACTCCTATACACTCTGATTAAGGAAACCCAGAGAGCTAACACCCATCTAATACAATGGGACCCTATAGCACAGGCAGCCTTTCAGACCCTAAAGCAGGCACTACTGCAGGTTCCAGCTCTAAGCCTTCCTATAGAGAATGTCTTCTCCCTATATGTTATGGAAAAGTCAGGAGTGGCAGTGGAGATTCTCACCCAGACTTGGGGCACCATGCCACAAATGGTGGCATACCTTAGTAAGGAAATTGATGCAGTAGCAAAAGACTGGCCACACTGCTTGTAGGTCATAGCCGCAGTGGCTATATTGGTCTCAGAAGCTGTTAAAATAGAGCACGGGAAAGATCTAACTGCATGGACTTCACATGATGTAGCTGGAATTCTGGCCTCTAAAGGAGGCTTATGGCTGTCCGACAACCACTTACTCAAATTTCAGGCCTTAATGCTCACAGGGCCTGTACTTCAGCTGCAGCAAACATCCAAACCATATTATAATATTTATATTTTTGTTCAGTATATTTATGAATTAATGTCTCAAATAAATTAACAAGAATTTTAGCAACAATATATACTTCAAATGATTCATTGATAATTATAACAATTATCAATATTTTAAAGTGGTTGAGTAATACTTTATTCTTTTTGAAATGACTCATGCTTCTTTGATGAGACTAGTTATCTTAGTTATTCATTATTTTAGTAGACAGCATTATTTGTTAAATCAGCTTTCATTTTTTCAAAGATTTAATTCCTTTTAATACAGTGTACTTTGTCTTTTGAAGTTGTAATGTATGTTTAATTTTTACAATGGAAAACCAGTTGAACTCTACACTTTATAAGATCAACATCCTATATAATGAGGCAATAATTGTGTTAAACTATAGATATTTAGACTAAAATTGCTTAATAGCAAAGTAATGGTTTGTATCCAAGTTTGAAACAGATATGTGTATTTTCAAGGAAGTGTAGTGAGAATAGTTGTAATAACCACTTTCAATTTATTTTTTTTCCACGAATTTTCAGGCAGCTCTGCTCCACAGTCTAATGATGCTGATCTTTATCTATATTATTATTAGTTTAAAAAATGCTGTTAATTCAGGAATCAATGTTTGCAACTTCAACAAACTGAAGAAAAACTTGCTATACTAATTTTAGTTTAGTCAATTACATTTGGGCAATGAGGAATAAAACAGAGATGAGAAAGATTATGCCGTTTATGTGGGAATACAATAGTGAATGCACTCTCTAAATTTAAATGATTTAAAAGCTAAAAGGAAAGTCATTCTTCAAAGTTTTTCAGTGTTCTCTAAGAATGGAATAGGTAAAGCAGAATGTTGTCTTTACAGAAATATAGATTTATTATATGTACTTCACATATGTCAGTCACATAATGTATAAGTCAGTTTAACTCAGGCAGAAGTGGAAAGATAAAACCATTCACTCAATTGTTTTTAGAAGAGCACTAACTTGGAATTAGGAAATATAGGTTATAATTCTATTTCTGTAAACTGAGAGAAATAATTTAGATCCTTGCTGAGAGTTAGAATTAAGTAAGATTATATTCTTTCACATGTAATTCCCAGTCTAACATTCTGTGATTTAATATTCGATGATATTCAGAGAAGAATTTTTAGGCATTAAAATAAGTTTTTCTTTGCCTTTGTTTAAATCAATGATACTACACATTGACTAGAACTAATACCCAACAGAGAGTAATTTTTTCTATTTGGTTAATCCTTGAACACATATTTTCTTTTATGAGGCTTTCATACATTCTTAAGTATTTTAGTAAAACTTGATGTCTTTTAACTTCAGTTTCTTTTTTAAAAAATTACTTAAGGTTACTATTTAGACAGTAGCTAAAATACTTTGGGGCCTATGTTAGCTTCAGTTAGCATGGGGAAGGAGTGCACTAATCAACTGGGGTTGATGATACAGCAATTGTAGTCTTATATTGTTCATTTTGTTCATGTATCTATTTGATTCCTCCATGGGAATTAGGTAAAGTTCTTATTAACCACATTATTTGGAGAAAGGCTAAAATTTAAGAGAGTTTCAAGCAACAGGTTTTCTGTATATTCTATTATCTGCACAGATATTTGCTGGCATACTTAAAATAGTTACTTTGTTTAAAGTTGTTATTTTAGATAGTGTAATATGTGACAGTGTGTTTCACTCTTTTTTATCTTTATAAATTCCTTACTTTTTTAAAATTATACTTTAAGTTCTAGGATACATGTGCAGAATGTGCAAGTTTGTTATGTAGGTATACATGTGCCATAGTGGTTTGCTGCACCCGTCAATCCGTCATCTACATTAGGTACTTCTCCTAATATTATCCCTCACCTGCCCCCACCAACAGGCCCCAGTGTGTGATGTTCCCCTCCTTATGTCCGTGTGTTCTCATTGTTGAACTCACAATTATGAATGAGAACATGCAGTGATTAGTTTTCTATTCTTGTGTTACTTTGCTGAGAATGGTGTCTATGTGCCACATTTTCTTTATCCAGTCTATCTTTGATGGGCATTTGGGTTGGTTCCAAGTCTTTGCTATTGTGAACAGGGCTGCAATAAACATACGTGTGCATGTGTCTTTATAGTAGAATGTTTTATAATCCTTTGGGTATATATCAAGTAATGGGATTGCAGGGTCAAATGGCATTTCTATTTCTAGATTCTTGAGGAATCTCCACAGTGTCTTCCACAATGGTTGAACTAATTTACACTCCCATTAACAGTGTAAAAGCATTCCTATTTCTCCACAACCTCTACAGTATCTGTTGTTTCCTGACTTTTTAATGATCACTATTCTAACTGGCATGAGATGGTATCTCATTGTGGTTTTGATTTGCATTTCTCTAATAACCAGTTAAGATAAGCTCTTTTTCATTTGTTTGTTGGCTGCATAAATGTCTTCTATTCAGAAGCATCTGATGGGGTTGTTTGTTTTTTTCTGGAAAATTTGTTTAAGTCTTTTGTAGATTCTGGATCTTAGCCCTTTGTCAGATGGATAGATTGCAAATTTTCTCCCATTCTGTAGTTTTCTTGCTCACTCTGATGCTAGTTTCGTTTGCTGTGTGGAAGCTGTTTAGTTTAATTAGATCCATTTATCAATTTTGGCTTTTGTTACCATTGCCTTTAGAGTTTTAGTCATGAAGTCTTTACCCATGCCTATGTACTGAATGGTATTGCCTAGGTTTTCTGCTAGGGTTTTTATGTTTCAAGGTCTTATGTTTAACTCTTCAATGTTAATTTTGGTATAAAGTGTAAGGAAGGAATCCACTTTCAGCTTTCTGCATATGGCTAGCCAGTTTTCCCAACACCATTTATTAAATAGGAAATCCTTTCCTCATTGCTTGTTTTTGTCGGGTTTGTCCCAGTGGGTTTTTTTTTTTTTTTTCAGGCTGCATGTGCAGAACTTGCAGGATTGTTGCATAGGTATACACATGCCATGGTAGTTTGCTGCCTCCACCCCCCTGTCACCTACATCAGGCATTTCTCCCAATGTTATCTCTCCCCAACCTCCCCATCCACAACTATCCCTCCCCTAGCCCACCACCCCCCAACAGCCCCCAGTGTGTGATGTTCCCCTCCCTGTGTCCATATGTTCTCATTATTCAACACCCACCTATAAGTGAGAACATGTGGTGCTTGGCTATCTGTTCTTGTGTCTGTTTGCTGAAGATGATGGTTTACAGCTTCATCCATGTCCCTGCAAAGGACATGAACTCATCATTTTTATAGCTGCATAGTATTCCATAGTGTATTTGTGCCACATTTTGTTTATCCAGTCTATCTTTGATGGGCATTTGGGTCAACCACTGGTTCCAGGTCTTTGCTATTGTAAACAGTGCTGCAATGAACATACATTTGCATGTGTCTTTATAATAGAATGATTTATAATTCTTTGGGTATATACTCAGTAATGGGATTACTGGGTCAAATGAGTATTTCTGTTTCTAGATTTTTGAGGAATCACCTCACTATCTTCCATAATGGTTGAACTAATTTACACTCCCACCAACAGTGTAAAAGTGTTCCTATTTCTCCATATCCTCTCCAGCATCTGTTGTCTCCAGATTTTTTAATGATCACCATTCTAACTGGCATGAGATGGTATCTCAATGTGGTTTTGATTTGCATTTCTCTAGCGACAAGTGATGATGAGCATTTTTTCATATGTTTGTTGGTCACATAAATGTCTTTTGAAAAGTGTCCGTTCATATCCTTCACCCACTTTTGGATATGGTTGTTTGTTTGTTTCCTGTAAATTTGCTTTAGTTCTTTGTAGACTCTGGATATTAGCCCTTTGTCAGATGGGTAGCTAGTGAAATTTTTTTCCTTTTCTGTTGGTTGCCAGTTCACTCTAATGATTGTTTCTTTTGCTGTGCAGAAGCTCTGGAGTTTAATTAGATCCCATTTGTCTATTTTGGCTTTTGTTTCCTTGACTCTGAAAAACAAAACAAGGATTGGCAACATTCCAATCATGAAAGATTAGGCTCACAAACACTTGGAAGGGTAAAAATTTATGAAACTTATTAGATGAAATAAAAGCTTATTCTAAAAATAAAGAATTAATTAATGCTTAAGAAGTCAAATAATCATATTTGTCATAAATAAAAATTGTCATATATGAAAATATACTATATATACATATACTATACATGAAAAAAGATAAAAATTGTGACTACCACCTTCTAATGAAATTATTCCGTCTCCAAATAGCTTTCTTTTTCGGCTAATTTGCCACTGTTTATGATTTCTGCTTTTTTTTTTTAAACCTTATTATTACTATATATATTTTTGTAAATACTGTTATAGGTCTTTTGCACTAAGATGTAAGATTAAAAGATAACTAAATACTGCATTAGAACACATTAGTTCAAGGACATGTGTAATATCAATACCAGATGTTAATTAATTCAGATTACTTAAAGTAAAAATAATATTTATATTGTGTGAAAATTCATGTGTAAGTATTAAGTAAATCTAAAATTTATATGAATACACAAAAATAGATGCAAAATAACAGTTAATCTAGAATCCTGGAACAACTTAAAATACATAATTCAGCTCACCAACCTAATTAAAAAGTTTAATCAATATTTTAAATCTTACTTTTTGTCACTCTACTATGCTCTTTGTGTACATGTAATACTTGCAAAAACCCTTATAAAGTAAATATTAGCACCTTTATTTGAAGGAACTGTGCTACAGAAAGTTGAAATTACTTATTACTCAGCTAGATTTACCCTAAACAAACTTCAGCATTAGGCTTGATAATAATTACTGTTATTGTGTGCAAAATTATCATATGAAAAATGCCATTGACTTGGTTTTAAACCCATAATGAAAATGCTATTATATGGCTTATCTGAGTTACACAGATAATTGATGCCAACATTGTTTTAATAATTGTTCCATTGAGTTAAAATAAAATAGAAAATTGACTATCTTTAGTTTTTGGATAAATGAATTGTAAAAGCTACAACTGTCCACATCTAAAACTAATGACCATATGCAATTATCTTTTGTATCAATGTATTTTAATAGAAAAATCAATTAGTTTCTATTAACTTATTTTACATTGAATACAATTGAAGTTATTTAACAACATGATCTTTTAGGTTGAGCATAATACATTTTTTCTATTATACAATAAAATAATAGTTTTGGCCTTTGAGAAGAGACATACGTGATGGCTTTGTTTTTATTTCTGTTTCAAAACCGTAATTTGTTATCTAGGTTTTCCTTCTCCCAGATGATGCACATTTAACAGTTTCATCTTACCACCTGCTCACTAGACTTCTGTCTTACATGGCTATTAGAATATTATATGGATTCCTCAGAACCTGTCACTACCGATATTTTCAATCTTTTCACAGATGCCATGTGAGTTGACAAGTTGTTTAAATTCAGATGTTACAATAAGTCAGTTTAATATTTAGTGAAGAAAGTAGATAAAGTAAACCCTGTGTTTGTTTTTATTTCAAAAAACAACACATAATCTTTAATATTAAGTTATAGTGGTCCATTAACTTAGATCAAATATAAATATTACCAGAAGAAATAAAATTACACTAGCTAAAGATGATAATTGTTGACCTGAATTTATAGAATCAATTGAATAATAGTATATGTAAAGTGATCTAAAGGAGATAGCATGTTTAAAAAATATTAAATTAATAGGATTTCACTATGCCTGATACAGTATGAAAGTTTAAGTGTACTAAAATCCTCAGCCATAGAGAGATACAGAAAGAATAATAGTGTCAGTAAATGAGATTCATATCACTACTTATGTAAACAAAAGTTTCCTTCTTCTCATTTGCTCTTCTGCCCTTCCTTCCCTCTCTTTCTCTCTCTCTCTCTCACACATATACACACACACACGCACAAACATACATATGTATACCTGAGTCAAAGTAAAATCTACACCATCAATCTCAGTGTTTTTGAAAAATATACTACTTTAGAATATAGTATGACATGATCACCTCTTTGATCTAATATAAATCTAATAACTAAATATTTTAATTGTTGACCTGAATTTATAGAATCAAAATGCTAATGTATTTTGCTCATGTGCTTTCTTAGTGCTTAAGATGCAGAAACAAGGACCACTTTAAAGAAAAGCTTTGAGAATATTGTTCAAAGCCTCCCTGGCTAGTCTCTGGTCTACTCTGGCTATATTTCTGTTTAATAACATCATTCAGCACAAAAACTGGGTCTGTTTTAATGATTTAAGGTTTAAAAGGGAAAGATACAGAGAAAATCCCCCCATAAATGCCTGTCTTTAATGAAAGGCTTTGTTAAACAATTTATAGAACTCTCCTTTAGTTGTGATTGGGAAAATAACATTATTTGTTATGTTATAGAGATATAGAGAAAGATAATAAAAAAGGAGATTCATAATAGTTATATGACTGTTGAAATATAGTTTTCTATTTTCCAGCAAATATTAGTTAACAAAAAGACTGAAAAAAATGTGATAATTCTTAATCATATCCCTATCCAGCACATTTGACAGCATGTATTTATGGGTTCTTTTGAGATGAGATATTTACAAATGCATTTTTAAAAATTGCTATAAGCTATATTAATTTATTCAAACACAAAAAAATATTTCTTTGGTCTACCAAAATGATTCAACCAGATAAAGCACTCATTAACACTATACAATATAAAATAAAGGTAAATAAAAATTTTAAATGCCCATTTTTTGAAGGCAATCACGTTAAAATTGTTTGCATCACCCAATCTTCTAACTCTAATATTCAAAATACAGATCTCATTATGTGAACCTTCTTTCTCTGGGAGCATAGTCACATTTCAAGCCAGTATTGGTTATTCTTTGATTTTAATTCTGTGTGCTTTACTTGTTCTATATGGGAACAAGAAGTGTATATTAGGATCTCAACACTTAAACTATCCAAGCAAGGTGTCAGATAACCACCTTCAATATTTTGAGGGGAGCTGAGCTTTCTTACTAGGTTATTTCCTACAGTTGAAATTTTCTTATTCCTTAGTGGTCTAAGCTCTTGTCTCACGACCGTGAGGAATGAGGTACTTGGACACAGAGGGTTGGTATGACAGAACAAAGTTTTATTAAGCAACAGAAAGCTCTCAGTAAAGAGAGGGGATTCTAAAATGGGTTGCCATCAATGAACTTGTCCCCAGTGTTTTTTATACCTCCTTTCTAGGAGCATCTTTCTCATTTGCACTTTACACAACCCATGTCTTTGCTGCTTGCTGGTCTGTGCAGGTGCATTCTTGTCCATAGTTACTTCATCTTTAACCATAAGCACCATAGAAAAGCCTACTCTGAGAGGTGGGGACAAACACAAATGCAGATGTCATGTTAATGATTTTAAAATGAGCTGTGGTCCATTGAGGTCACTTAGTTGATTTATTGCACTTGCACTTAAGTCAAGACAGTCCTTCTGAGCAAACATCCTGGCAGAAGAGGAAGTTGTTAACTACATTTCCACCCGCCAGTTGCATAATGGGGACAGCACAAGTGCATTCCCACAGGTGTTATCTGTCTTCTGAGGCCCTCCCTCTCTATCTGCCTAGCCAGACCCTAACTCTTTCCTCTGCTATTACCAGAGAGTTAATACCTCACTGTATAATATTCTTCAAGGTTACAAAAGTAACATTTTCTATCTTCAACAAATCTAAGTTTTCTCATAATGTACAGATTTGGGAAACAATATTTTCCTGTCATGTCTTAATAACATACTTTATTAAAATCTCTTATAAAATTTCAATTCAAAATATTTTAGTGACCAAATCCTCAAATAAAGATAGCCTAAATTTTCTAAGATGAGAAAGATGATATTTGGTATTGAAGTATCTCCATCATGTCTCTTCGTTTTTCTTATGTTATTCAATTTAGAAAATCACAAAGAGCATTTTAGAGATGAAATGATCTAATATATGTTTAATTATGTAATTCTTAAAATGCCTCCTACTCACTTATTTTTTTTCCTTGAGTCAAAAATAGAGAAATATAAAGTTTTACCCCAAAACGTATCCTCTTTATTTTTTTCTCTTCTCACACATCTTTTTTATCTAAGTAATGTCATATGAAAATTGATTAAGCTTAAATCTGACAGTAATGTAATTGCTGCAGTAAAACAAAGATGGATAATTAGCATGATCCCAATGAGCTATTATGTAATAGAGATGATGGAAATAATATCATGTAATGAAAATGAAGACCACTACTTCACTTAGAAGATGGTGAAGAAAACCAAATTAGGTGACCCCAAAATATACCTCTTTCACATATATTTTTTTTTAGCTCAAGGCAATTAAGAAACATTGAAGCAAAGAGAGGAAGAACTCTTTTTGTCCTTCCTGCCTTTTTTTACCAACAGGAATAAATTTTTCACTGGAGACAAGTCTTAGCAGCTCACAGAGCACTAGAGGAATCTTCAAACAAATCTTACGCTATTATATACTCCCCTGTATTTACCTTTCTGTAATTTTCCACCTCAGGAAGCCCAAAATTGCTTTCCTTTGTCTTGTCACTTCTTTAAAGTTTGTTGCACTTTATGAAAAATGATATATAAACCAGCATTGTAAGCCACTACTTTATGTTGCCTTTTATTGCATTTTTTTTTGTTGTGATGTACTCTGCACATATTAATACATTTGCCTCTTTTTCTCTTGTTAATCTTACTTTTCGTTAAAAAACCTGTCTCAATTTTGAACTTATAAGGCTTGGGGGAAATTATATGTCTTCCAGAATAGAGACTATTTTTTTCTTGGAAAATAATTGCTGCTTAAAAACAATATTCAGTAAATTTTTTAATTTTTAACATTTTTCTTAATTTTTTGATACATTTTAAAAATGATCTTACTTTTAATTCTTGTTCTTTCTTATCTCTTTCTCTTTCTATTCCAGAAAATAAACAGAAGTCAATCTATTTGAACAGATTTTATATTTTACAAGAACGAATAATAAAAACACTCCTTTTATATAAACTAAATTTATTCTATATTAAGCCCACTCTTTTAAAACATTCGTCTAATGAAAACATCTTTTGATCTTTCAGATTATTTTTCCTTGTATACTAATATTGACATAAATGTTTATTGCAAAACTGATTGAAAGCAAATTTAAATGTTTTTCTAGTGAAAACTGGCAACTTATTGTTTTTGGTTCTTTAACAAAAAGTCCTATTGTGAAAGTGTGCATAACACAGTAAGGATAATGTCTTCAATATTAATGTGAGATACATAAAACAATTATATTTTCAGGCCAAATGTAGTTGTTCATGCCTGTAATCCCAGTACTTTGAGAGGCTAAGGTGGAAAGATTACTTGAGCCCGAGAGTGCCAGATGAGCCAGGGCAACACAAGGAGATTTCTTCTCTACAAAAAATAAAAAAAATAAAATAGTTGGGCGCAGTGGCAGACATCTGTGGTTTAGCTACTCAGGAGGCTGAGGTGGAAAGACTTCTTGAGCCTAGTAGGTCCAGGCTGCAGTGAGCTGAGACTGCACCCCTGCACTCCAGCCTGGGCAACAGGGTAAGACCCTGTCTAAAAAAAAGAAATTCTACTGTCTTCATGATTTATTATGCAATATTAAGTAAAAAGTTATTTATGGTATCTTCTTTTACATAAAAATAGAGGTATGCTGAATTTGTAACTAATACAGTCATGCGTTTTTAAAGTTCTTCAAATTTTGCCAAAACTTTGCTTTTTCTTAGGAATATATTTTGCAACATGAAGCCATATACATTTAGTTATTAAAATAATTTATTATAAAGTATATGTTTGTGTGTATATATATATAAAGATAATAATTTATCAAAGGAGAATATGTAAAATATATATTGCATTATGTATATGTGTGTATATATATATAAATTTTAAAAGTATTTCCAGAATGCCTCAAATCATAAGTTTCATATAGATACATATCAAATTTGATATACTATTTGCCGCCAGATAAACTGCTAACCTAAAATAAGTCAAAAGACACGCGCTTAACAATCTTTGATTGCTACAACAGAATACACAGTAAAGTGTTCATTGTTTTGAATAGGCAATTAGATAAAAAGCAATACATAATGTGCTAATGATATGTGTCTAAAGTGTTAATGAGAAGATCACAGTGTGTCACAGTTAGTTGAGATTTAACAAAAAAAAAAAAGGAAAAGAAAGTCAACTGAGAAAGCAAATGACTTAGTAATTGGCATTTAAAAGTATCAAAAGCCATCTTTTGTGATTTTAAAGTGACAATAATTTAGCTACCAAATCTGTTCATAGGAACATATGTTCCATTAAAAATTTTTAAAAAGGTTGTCCCTACGTAAAAAATCCTTACAAATTAAATAAAAATTATAAACTTGTAAAAACTTTTTATTGAAATAATTAAAAATGATAGTAGTATACCACTTTAGAATAAAACAGTAGCATTATAAAGGATAATCTCAAGAAAATAAAGAATTATTTAAAATTTCAAGGTCAGGAATTTTTTTGTTAATTTTTTCTCACTTCATTTTCCTTGTTTGTGTTTAATGCTTCTTCATTTCAATTAATTCACTTGTTGCAGCACAGGGTCAACACTTCTAGAGTCCTTAATAACATTTTATTAGTTTTGCAAGAAAATTTTTGTTCTTTTTCTAAATGTTTTTTACTTTATTCTAAGATCATTAGCAGAAAAATCTATCTCCATTATTTGGATTTATTGTTAGTATTTTGTATCTGTGACCTCAGGAAATTTATTGTACAACTGTTTGGAAATTTAGCTAGTGACAGATGAATTTGCTAAGACAACCCAGGTGGATATCATTTTGGACAACAAAGAGGGTCTTCCTTAGGATCTTCAGCCTCTTGTATGAATTGTCCTTCTCCTTTGCTTTCAAACGTTCTCTTCTTTCCCTTTCTAGCACACAATTATTTACCTTTCATCTTGCCCCCACAAACTAAATTACTTTGGTAACAGGTTAATAATTTTCTCTTTTATGTTGTCTTTATATTTCAAAACCATAAAATACAGATTCTAAACGGGCAAGCTTTTCCTAAAATATTTCACACATCTTGAAGCAAGTAAAAAGATGTGGGAGAGACTGGGCACATGTAGGAAATTTCCTAATGTCCCGAAAATCTTATTAAATCAAAATAATGTGTACCTACTTGTGACTGCTATCAAACCATTTGAGGTTAGCTGGTTTACTAGTTATAAAACCACTTCTATCCTTGTCATTCTCTCTCTTATCTAAGCATTGATTTCTACAGAAATTTAATAAAGGACAGAGAAAACAAGCACGTGCAAATCTATTAGTACAGCTAGAAATAATCCTTCAATATACAAAAATGAAATGTTAGTAGGTGTCTTTCTGAAAAACCATAGTAATAATGCTTCAACATACAAAAATAAAATGGTAGTAGATGTCTTTCTGAAAAAAGATAGTAAACCTTTAAAATATTCTGTTTATCTTTGAATTTTTGTATGTTATCTTGTAAAATATATCACAAAAATCTAAGATGTTTTCACCTACACTCTTATTAGGTTATCAGATAATATAGAAATAGTTATCAGACAATACATAGAAAGTACTGAATGTCATACAATTTAAATTTGAATAAATTTTGTATTCTAATAGAGTGTGATATGTAGCACAAGGCTACTGTTTCTACTTCAATAACTAGAAATAAATGAAAATATTGAAATGTATCATATTATTTAAAACATTGGTGGAGTGTGCAAAAAACAAGGTGTAAATAAACTGAAGTTCAAGACAAGGAAGAGATTTTCCTTAGAGAGCTGGATCTACAGCCATTTTCTTGGATTAATGTGCAATGTAAATATATGCTGGAAATGGGTGAAGGTAAACAGCAGCCCTGTTAATGTCTATCTCTTCTGTATGTCTAAAATTATCCAAAGATAGACATCTTTTTAATAAGACAAAGATTTCAAAATGTGACAAAGAAAATTCATGTAATTGGAATGGTCATGTGAGACACTTATAAATATAAGAACATAGATTAAAACTAGAAGGAAGAAAAATGTTGTACTTCATAAAGTTTTGTATTGTAAACACTAATGAATGGAAGGGTTGTATACCTCTGTTAATAACAAAACACATAAATCTTTAGACCAAATATGTTATTTAAGGGCCAAGAGATAATGATTTAAGGTTCAACCAATAGGAGCTGAGGGCATTTCCAAAATTTTATGCTTCTTATAACATAAAGTCTATGAAACTCAAAATAAAAATAGTAATGGAATTCAAAAAGAGTAATATAAAAATCAATAAAGATAACTGAAGATTCAAATAAATTCATTTTAGTGATACATAAGGCATGCAGAAAAATATTCCTAATATCTGCACCTCAAATACAGGATTAATCGATTTACACTGTATTCATATATAGAATATGGCATCTAACATGTGCAGAAAAATTCCTTCTCTTACTAAAACTGATCATATGATGAGCAATGAAAAAGCAAAGCAAAAAAAACCAAACTTTAACATTTTGAAATCATGTAGCATATTCGCTGACCATGGTGATCTCAAACTAGAAAGAATTACAATAAAAATGAATGCAAATCATCATATATTTGCAAACTAGCAAGATAAGTAATTCTATGTCAAATAAGAACATTTAAAGCACATTCAAAATATTTATAACAAATCAAGAATTCTATATGAATAAAGATATATACCAAGTTCAACTGTTGAAAGGCTAAATATGGTGACACTGACAATTATTTAGAAGGCTTCTTTTGTAATTTTCAAACATTTTACAGATTCTATAAAATCTCAAGCAAATCATCAGAAGGTTTTTATTGCCTCTAAGGGGGCTTTACACTCTGATTTTAAAGTTTAAATGACAGCATAAAGGACCACGTTACTACCAGATTTAAAACGTTAGTAAAACTAGTGTTATTGTAGTGAAGTGAAATTTACCAAAATGAATAAATCAACCAAAGAATTTAAATTGATATCTACATTGTGACTTTACTTATTGCAGTGTTCCAACTACAATTTAGTTAGAAAAAGATTGATTTTCTCAATCAAGATTGCTGGAGCAGTTGAGTATTTTGACAGCATCTATGACAAACTCACAGCCAACATCATACTGAAAGGACAAAAGCTCAAAGAATTCCCCTTAAAAATTGGAACAAGACAAGGATGCCCACTGTCACCACTCCCATTCAACACAGTGCTAGAATTCCTAGCTAGAAAAATCAGGCTGGAAATAATAGATATTCAAACAGGAAAAGAAGTAAAATTATCCCTTTACTAATTATTTTATACCTAGAAAGACATAAAGAATCTGCCAAAAGGTTCATGGATCTAACAAATCATTTCAGTAAAATTTCTGGATACAAATGGATGTAGAAATATCAGTAGCATTTCTATACACCAATGATGTTCAAGCTGAGAGACTAATCAAGAATGCAATCTAATTTACAGCAGCCACATACACACGAAAAAATTTACCTGAGAATATGTCTGACCAATGAGGTGAGAGATATTTACATGGTTAATTACAAAACACAACTGAAATAAATTATGGATGACACAAACAAATGGAAATGCATTCCATGCTCATGGATTGGGAAAAATCAATAATGTTAAAATAACCATAGTGCCTCCTCAATCTACAGATTCAGCACTATTCCTATCAGACTACTAACATCAATTTTCACAGAATTAGAAAAACCATTTTAAAATTCATATCAAACTAAAAAAAGAGCCAGAATAGCCAAAACAATGCTAAGCAAAAACAAAAATAACAAAGCCAGAGCCATCATATTACTCAACCTCAAACTATACTACAGGGCTACAGTGACCAAGATGGCATGGTACTGGTACAGATACATGTACCAGTGGGAAGGGTAGACAACCTAGAAACAAAGGTGCACACCTATACAGCCATCTGACCTTTAACAAAGTCAAGAAAAACAGGAAATGGGGAAAGGACTTCCTATTTAATAAATAGTGCTGGGATAAATGGCTAGTCATATGCTGAAGAATAAAACTGGATCTCTACCTTTCACCATCTACAAAAATTAACTCAAGATCAATGAAAGACTTAAATGTAAGATCTAAAACTAAAAAAATAAAAATTAGACAAATTCCTAGGAAATACATTCTGGATATCTGCCTTGGCATATAATTCATGACTAAGTTCTCAAAAGCAATTGCAATAAAACCAAATATTGACAAGTGAGACCTAGTTAAACTGAAGAGATTCTGCAGAGCAAGAAAAGCAATCAAGGGAGTAAACAGGCAATTTACAGAATAGGAGAAAATATTTGTAAACTGTACATCTGACAAAGGTCTAATGTAATATCCAGAATCCATAAATAACATAAATAATTCAAGAATCAAAAAGCAATGACAACATTAGAAAGTGCTCAAAGAACATGAAAAAACACTCAAGAGGAGACATACATGTGGCCAGCAGACCTGAAAAAAAGCTCACCATCAATGCTCATTATGCATTTCATTTGCATTTCTAATCATTACAGAAATGCAAATGAAAGCCACAATGAGATACAATCTCAAACCAGTCATAATGGCTCTGATTAAAAAGTTAAAAAAAAGGCCGGGCGCGGTGACTCACGCCTGTAATCCCAGCACTTTGGGAGGCCGAGGCGGGTGGATCACGAGGTCAAGAGATCAAGACCATCCTGGTCAACATGGTGAAACCCCGTCTCTACTAAAAATACAAAAAAATATTAGCTGGGCGTGGTGGCACGTGCCTGTAGTCCCAGCTGCTCGGGAGGCTGAGGCAGGAGAATTGCTTGAACCCAGGAGGCGGAGGTTGCGGTGAGCCGAGATCGCGCCATTGCACTCCAGCCTGGGTAACAAGAACGAAACTCCGTCTCAAAAAAAAAAAAAAAAAGTTAAAAAAAAAATTATTAAAAAAACTGACGTAGATGAGCATGCTGAGGAAAGGGAACACTTATTGACTGTTGGTGGAAATGTAGATTAGTTTAGCTACTGTGGAAAGCAGTTGGAGATTACTCAAAGAACTTAAAAAAAGCTACTTTTTAACCCAGCCATTCCATGCTGGGAATAGACCCAAAGGAAAGTAAATTGTTCTACCACAAAGACATATGGACTTGAATGTTAATCATAGCACTATTCACAAAAGAAAAAAAAAATAGGAAATCAACTTAGATGCCCATCAATTGTGGACTGGATAAAGAAAATATGGTACCTATATACTATGCAATATGACACAGCCGTAAGAATGAAATCCTGTCCTTTGCAGCAACATGGATGCTTCTGAAACCCATTACCTTAAGTGAATTAATAAAGTGAACAGGAAACCAAATACCATATGTTCCTACTTAAGAGTGGGAACTAAACATTGAGTACACATAGACATAAACATGAAAACAACAGACACAGAGGACTACTAGATGGGGGAGGGAAGAAGGGGGATGAGGGTTGAAAAGCTAACTGTTGTGTACTATGCTCACTCCCTGGATGACAGGATCATTCAAACCCCAAACCTCAGCAACACAAAATACACCCATGTAACAAACCTGCACATGTTCTCTCGAATCTAAAGTAAAAGCTAAAATTAAAAAAGGAAAATAATAATTTTGATGCACTAACATATCATTCACAGAAACTATTCAAGTTCTGTTTTAGAGTTGAATCTATTACCTTTTGGCTTTCTAGATCCTAGGTTATACAATCAAACTTACTTTTATTTAACTAATTTTTTGTATTATTATACAGTTAATGTTAAGTCTTAGAGGTTAATGATATCATCTGAAAAAGTACTTTTAACTGTTGGAATAAAAATTCTTGTCCTATATAATTTCACCTTAACTAGAACCCTGGTAGTAACTGATAGAGACTGAATTTTAAATAAGTTTGACCAAAAATATTCCATTGCCTTACAAAGTGAAAAGATCAGATATCAAAATGAATTTTTGGTGATACAGTGTTTCTTTCTTCTGATAACTATTATTTCTCAAAGATTGCAGATATTATTGATGCTATTTGAAAATATACCTATTATCCCTGAAAATAGTACTTTAAAGACTTTAGAGATACCAAACTATTATTCAACAAAACAAGTCAAATAAGTTTTCTTAAATATATGAAAATTTAGAAGTCATCAATTCTTTTGTTATGAAGAGTGAGGAATTATGGGAAACCTTTAGTTTTCTTTCACAGAAAGCCTTCCTGTTCCTCAACCCAACTATAAATAAATAGAGATAGTGTTTTATGTTCACACAGCTGGATAAAATATTGCCACTTAAACAAAAAAATAAAATCTGGAGTTATTTTTGGACTCCCTATGTCTGATTTCACCAGAATGGAGATGATAAAAATTGTCACATTGACTGGGCACGATGGCTCACGCCTGTATTCCCAGCACTTTAGGAGGCTGAGGTGGGCAGATTACTTCAGGTCAGGAGTCCCAGACAAGCCTGGCCAACATGGTGAAACTCCATCTCTACTAAAAAAAAAAAAAATACCCGGGCAAGGTGAATTCTAGATCAAAAGATCAAGTATCCTTTGAGTAACTGATTTATAATGTTTTAGTTTCATAACAACATGCTCCTCTGGCATGGCAGTGACTTACACTATTGCCTCTTAAAATTAATTGGCTCTCTTTAAGTCTGTTATTGGTGTATAGGAATTCTTGTGATTTTTGCACATTGATTTTGTATCCTGAGACTTTGCTGAAGTTGCTTATCAGATTCAGGAGATTTTGGGCTGAGACGATGGGGTCTTCTAGATATACAATCATGTCGTCTGCGAAAATGTGGCACATATACACCATGGAATATTATGCAGCCATCAAAAACGATGAGTTTGCATCCTTTGTAGGGACATGGATGAACCTGGAAACCATCATTCTCAGCAAACTGACACAGGAACAGAAAACCAAACACCGCATATTCTCACTCATAGATGGGTGTTGAACAATGAGAACACATGGACACAGGGAGGGGA
>PVKV010016338.1:0-25760 GCA_004027835.1 Alouatta palliata
CTCCTGGGTTCAAGCAATTCTCCTGCCTCAGCCTCCCGAGTAGCTGGGACTACAGGCGTGCGCCACCATGCCCAGCTAATTTTTGTATTTTTAGTAGAGACGGGGTTTCACCACGTTGACCAGGATGGTCTCGATCTCTTGATCTCGTGATCCACCCGCCTCGGCCTCCCAAAGTGCTGGGATTACAGGCGTGAGCCACCGCGCCCGGCCTTGAGACAGAGTTTAGTTCTTGTTGCCCAGGCAGTAGTGCAATGGCGTGATCTCTGCTCACTGCAACTTCTGCCCTCTAGGTTCAAGTGATTCTTCTGCCTCAGCCTCCCAAGTAGCTGAGATTACAGGTGCCGGCCACCACGCCCAGCTATGGGGTTTTGCCATGTTGGCCAGGCTGGTATCAAACTCCAGACCTCAAGTGATCCACCAGTCTTGCCTCCCAGAGTCCTGGGATTATAGGCAGGTGGATCACTTGAGGTCAAGATTTTGAGATTAGGTTGCTCCAGAGGTTGCAGTGAGCCTCGATAGGGCCACTTCACTCCTGCCTGGGTGAAAAAGCAAAATTATGTCCCTGCCCCCACACCCCCAAAAAATAAAATAAAATAAAATAAAATAAAATAAAATAAAATAAAATAAAAGAATTGAGATATGAGGGCCGGGCGCGATGGCTCAAGCCTGTAATCCCAGCACTTTGGGAGGCCGAGGCAGGTGGATCACGAGGTCAAGAGATCGAGACCATCCTGGTCAACATGGTGAAACCCCGTCTCTACTAAAAATACAAAAATTAGCTGGGCATGGTGGCACGTGCCTGTAGTCCCAGCTACTCGGGAGGCTGGTGCAGGAGAATTGCTTGTGCAGGAGAATTGCTTGAACCCAGGAGGCGGAGGTTGCGGTGAGCCGAGATCGCGCCATTGCACTCCAGCCTGGGTAACAAGAGCGAAACTCCATCTCAAAAAAAAAAAAAGAATTGAGATATGATACTGAAAAACTAGAAACAACTTCGATGTCTTCAACAGGGGATTGGTTTTAAAAAATGATGTTGGCCAGGCACAGTGGTTCAGGCCTGTAATCCCAGCACTTTCGGAGCTAAGACAGGCAGACTGCTTGAGCCCAAGAGTTCAAGACCAGTCTGGCCAACATGGTGAAACCACGTCTCTGCTAAAAATACAAAACTTAGCCAGGTGTGGTGGCAGGCGCCTGTTTACCAGCTACTCAAGAGGCTGAGACAGGAGAACTGTTTAAACCCAGGACGCAGAGGCTGCACTCCAGCCTGGGCAACAGATCAAGACTCTGTCTCAAAAAAAAAAAAAGTATAGGGCTGGGAGTGGTGGTTCATGCCTGTAATCCAAGCACTTTGGAGGCCAAGGCAGGCGGATCACCTGAGTTTGGGAGTTCAAGACCAGCCTGACCAACATGGTGAAACCCTGTCTTTAAAAAAAAAAAAAAAAAAAGTATAAAGCAGTGTTGGGAAAATGAGAGAGCTCTGTAATTTCATTTCATTTATTTTTATTTCTTTTGAGACAGTTTTTGTTTACTTAAGTCAAGAAGCCAGATGTGGGATAGCCCATAATCCCAGCATTTTAGAAGGCCCAGCCTGGTGGATTGCTTGAGCCCAGGAGTTTCTGACCAGCGTGGGCAAAACGGTGAAACCCTATATCTACAAAAAATACAAAACTGGGTGAGTCTGGTGGCACACGCCTGTAGGTATAGCTACTCACGAGGCTGAGGTGGGAGGATCTCTTGAGCCTAAGAGATCCAGGTTGCAGTGAGCACTGATGGTGCCACTGCACTCCAGCCTGGGCAACAGAGTGAGAGTCTATCTCAAATAATAATAATAATAATAATAATAATATAAATTACATGTTAACCTGACCTTACAGACTCCAGATCTCTCTAAGTGCTATATGAAATATACAACAAATAGCTTGGGCGTGGTAATCCCAGCACTTTGGAAGGCCAAGGTGGGTGGAGGTCAGGAGTTTGAGACCATTCTGGACAACATAGTGAAACCCTGTCTCTACTAAAAATACAAAAAATTAGCCAGGTGTGGTGGCACACACCTATAATCCCATCTACTCAGGAGGCTGAGGCAGGAGAACTGCTTAAACCCAGGAGGCAGAGGTTGCAGTGAGCCGAGATCACGCCATTGTACTCTAGCCCAGATGCCAGATGGCAGTGCAAGACTCCATCTCAAAAAAATAAATAAATAAAATTTAAAAATACATGTATATATATATATATATATATATATAAAACAAACAAAGGACAGGGATAGCATGGTGCCTTACACTTGTAATCTCAGTGTTTTGGGAGGCCCAGGAGGGAGGGCTGCTTGAGCCTAGGAGTTCAAAACCAGCCAGGGCAACATGGCAAGATGCTGTCTCTACAAAATATAAAAAAAATTGCGCCAGGCGCGGTGGCTCACGCCTGTAATCCCAGCACTTTGGGAGGCCGAGGCAGGTGGATCACGAGATCAAGAGATCGAGACCATCCTGGTCAACACGGTGAAACCCCGTCTCTACTAAAAATACAAAAATTAGCTGGGCATGGTGGCACGTGCCTGTAGTCCCAACTACTCGGGAGGCTGAGGCAGGAGAATTGCTGGAACCCAAGAGGTGGAGGTTGCGGTGAGCCGAGATCGCGCCATTGCACTCCAGCCTGGGTAACAAGAGCGAAACTCCGTCTCAAAAAAAAAAAAAAAAAAAAAAAATATATATATAAAATTAGCCAGCGTGGTGGTACACACCTTTGATCTCAGCTACTCCAGAGGCTGAGGTGGGAGGATTGCTTGAGACTGGGAGGTCGAAGCTGTAATGATCTGGGATCGTGCCACTGCACTCCAGCCTAGGCAACAGAATGAGACCTCATCTCAAAAGGAAGAGAATAAAGGACAGTCTATCTGCTTGTCCTGGAAAAATAGCAATTTCCCCCGATAAAAAGTTAATGGTTAATTAACACGAATTTCAAACACTTTCTGTTTAAGGTCCAGCAATAGGCAGTAAACAAGGAAAATATATTGAAGGGTAAGAATGAAACTCTGCCATCAAAAAAGCTTACCATCCAGGAAGGGAGTAAAGAGGAGTGTAAAACTACTCATAGTGCTACGAGGTAATTTTTTATTTTTGAGACGGAGTCTCGCTCTGTCGCCAAGCCTGGAATACAATGGCGCATGACGGCTCACTGCGACCTCCGCCTCCAGGGTTCAAGCAATCCTCCTGGTTTAGCCTCTCCAGTAGCTGGGACTACAGGCGCCCGCCACCATGCCCGGCTAACTTTTGTATAGGGTTTCACGATATTGGCTAGGCTGTTCTCGAACTCCTGACCTTGTGATCTGAGCGCCTTGGCCTCCCAAAGTGTTGGGATTATAGGCATAAGTCACCGTGCCCGGCCGAGGGAATTTTAAATAAATTGCAATGTGGCAATTGAGTCGAGGCTTTAAGCACTTGTAGGATATTCTCTCTGATTACTTGCTCAAAGTAGATGATTTGGAAAATGTAGAAAAGGACAAGAAGGTTTTTTAAAAAGTCACATGCAATTTTCCCACCAGGAGAAAACCACTACTAACCCTTCAGTATATACTTTCTCCCATACTTTTTGTCTTTGCTTTTAAAAATAGTTTAAAGCGGCTGGGCGCGGTGGTTCACGCCTCTAATTCTGGCACTTTGGGAGGCCTCCAGCAATTTGGGAGGCCGAGGCGTGAGGATTACCTGAGGTAAGGAATTCGAGACCAGCCAGGCCAAAATGGTGAAACCCCATCTGTATTAAAAATACAAAACTTAGCCAGGCATGGTGGCATGCGCCTGTGATCCCAGCTACTAAGGAGGCTGAGGCAGGAGAATCGCTTGAACCTGGGAGGCGGAGGTTGCAGTGAATCAAGATGGCGCCACTACCCTCCCGCCTGGGCGACAGAGTGAGACTCCGTCCCCGCCCCCCACCAAAAAAAAAAGGTTTAAAGCAATACATGCATATGGCAAAAAACAAAAAATCAATAAAGAAACGAGTATCAATACAAAGGTAAAAAGTTCTCTCTCCAAAGGTAACAGTTTCCTTTTTTTCTTTATTTCTTTTTTTTTTTTTTTTTTTTTTTTGAGGCGGGAGTCTCACTGTGTCACCCAGGCAGTGGCGCGATCTTGGCTCACTGCAACCTCTGCCTCCTGGGTTCAAGCCATTCTCCTGCCTCAGCCTCCCAAGTAGCTGGGATTACAGGCACCGGCCACCACGCTTGGCTAACCTCTCTGTGTGTGTATTTTAGTAGAAGTGGGGTTTCACCAAGTTGGCCAGGATGGTCTCGAATTTCTGACCTCAGGACGTCTGCTCACGCGGCCTCCCAAAGTGCTGGGATTACACGCGTGAGCCACCAAGCCTGGCCACACAGCTACCTTTCTTGTGAATCTCTCTGGAATTCAAAATTAATTAAAAAGGAACATATAAAGTGCATCCACATATTCATACATCCCTTACAAATGTATACAAATGAAATTACATGATTTAGTGTTTTGTACCTTGCTTTTTCCACTTAGTAATAATAAATGAGATATTTCCCCGTAATCCCAGCACTTTGGGAGGCCGAGACGGGTGGATCACCTGAGGTCAGGAGTTCAAGACCAGCCTGGGTAACATGGTGAAACCCCATCTCTACCCAAAATACAAAAATTAGCCGGGTGTGATGGCGCCCGCCTGTAATCCCAGCTACTCGGGAGGCTGAGGCAGAGAATCGCTTGAACCTGGGAGGCGGAAGTTGCAGTGAGCCAGTATCGCGCCACTGCACTCCAGCCTGGGCCACAGTACTCCGTCTAAAAAAAAAAAGACATCGCTCACTTAGTAGAGCTGATGCTTCTCCATGGCGTGCAGTTCCTAAAATGTAATCAGAGGGACTGGCAGGAGATGACCAGGGTAGGCAGGAGACAAGCCATTTTAAGTTGAGGGGAATTAAGGGGATCAGATTCTGAGGGATGGGCCAATTTTGCTGGCACGTAAGATATTAGTGAGATGCCTTGGGGCCAGGGGCCGGGATTTTGCACTTCCTTTACTTTTTATACTGGAGAGGAATAAGGAAGTTGGTTTGGGTAGAATACGTGTTGTCCTTAGAAGGGTTTAATAGGCTGAGAAGCACAAGGTAGCTGACATTCGGATCTGGAACTGAGAAAGGAAATCTCGGGTTGGAAAAACTACAGGGCTGGTTAGTTTTCTACACACTTTAAACGGCCTAGTCATCCCTGCTCCCTCGTCATTTTAAGAGAAGTCCTTTCTTTATTCACATTGCGCGGCGGAGGCTTCATTTCGCGCTTTTTTTTTCCTAGGCCCGGGGCTAGGGCGGATCCTTTGCGCCCGTCACCTAACTACGCCTCTCAATCCCTTCCTCGCCCCCGCGCCACCGGAAATCCGAGGACTGGGAGGACCTCCTACTAGGCACTCTAAGGGGCAGTGATAGGACACCGCGGCCGCCAATCAGGCCTCCCAGATCCCCGGATGTGAGACGGTGCGCGATACAAAGGCGAGTTTTCACCCAGAGGGTCGTCCTGTACAATGACCAATAAGCATTCCTCAGGCGATGAGTGACAGGAAAGGTCACCAATTATAACCTAGCTTCTCTCACGCATGTGGAAATTCTGCGGCTTAGTCTAACCCACTGCTAATTGTGATTGGATAGAATTCTGAGGAGCGGTAGAACTGTCTAATTAGCAGCGGGAGCGAAAAAACGCACAGCCAATAGGAAGATTCTCAGGAGTGGGGCGGGGACTAGGCTTTCTTCTCGGCGGCAGAGGAGACTCGGGAGCCATTTTGTGAAGAGACGAAGAGCGAGCGGTTGTGTCTGCGTTGTCGACGTCGAGCAGCAGTCGGCTTCTCCACCTAGAACCCGGGAGTAGGAGACTCAGAATCGAATCTCTTCTCCCTTCTCCCTCCTGGTAAGTGGAGAGGGCGGTCGCAGGGAGGGCACTGGGTTTCTCTCGAAGCAGAGGGGGTGTGAGAGACAAAATGAGGGAACCCTTCCCCCTACTAACTAACCAGGCCCTCATTCCGTTTGCGTTGGGAGATTAGGTCTGAAGCGGAAGGCAGTTTTACAGGCCTCAGCCTCTGCGTAGATTTAACCTGGTGTCCTCTAGGCCACGTTTGGCAGGGAAAATGTCCTTTTTTTCGCTCTTCCTGTGTTAACGGCTGCTTTCCTTTCATTTTCTACGACCGTGAGGACTCCGGGATCATGAAAATGAAGATCGCGATGCTCATTAATATAGTCGAAGTTAACGTAGCGCCGATGCCTTCTGTTACTTCCGTTCTTCTTACCTGTAAAAATCGAGGGAGGGGGAGGGGGAAGGTTACCAAGTAGATGCACCACGAGCCTTTAAATCCTGCATCGTGCCGCGTGGCCTACGAGAAAGGTTTAACAAAAGATTTACCAATTGTACTGACAACTTTTATTTTATTTCTTTTTATGAGCAAATGATGGAGCTCGAAATAGTTATTTTTACTTATAATTGTAAAAGGAAATACTGTGGTCTGATTATATTAATTACAGCTGACTTTTCATCTGCAGGTTACAAAACACTTGAAATATATAAGTTAGTGGAACTTTGCTTGAGGTAGGTATTAACTCTCTTTCTCAGAAACTGAGGCAGGAAAGTGTTGGTTGCTAGGGGAATATTAAGTCATTAGCAGAACTAGTAAGGAATTTGACCACGAGGTCAGTCGAGTGATTTTTACCTAGTTACTGGAATACCGGGTTCTAAAAGTACTGTATTTGAATCTTTGTAGGAACCTGATGACGGAAACCACGAGGTAACTGGAAATTCCCAAATTGCACTTAGGAAAAATACTACGAGACTTGAGAATTTATTATTAATGTAACTTTCTAAGTGTAAGATGACAAAATTTGACTTTCAGGATACTCTGGCATTAGTTTTCCCGTCCACCTAAACTTCGGCACAAATTCACAGCCACATCATATTAAGCAAATATTACGGTGCTTATTACTTGCTAGGTGCTGAAATTTTATACAAAAATTTAAGTTAAAAAATTATGTAATCTTCAGTGTCACATTTATCTGGGAAATCGATTTTTCTCACATGAGATTTGGTTAAGCTTATTTTTCACAATCTGTTAATCTCAAACTAAAGCTGTTGAGCACAGTTTAATCCTGCAGGGTAAGAAATTCATCCGTAAGGCAGCCTGTCTGATAGGAAGTAAAATAAGGATCAAAAACATCGCGACCGCTTATGGCCTAAACATTTATATTACACGTGGACTTTAAAGTTTATCATTGTGCTGAACTGTTAGAAATGAAGGGCAAAAATTAATTGGGAAATCGTATGGGTAGTAAAAATAATGTTGGCAAAGAGAAATGTCAGAAATTAGTAATTAAAAACAGTTAATAGTAATTGAAATTGATTGAAGGGCACTTTGCCTTTGAGGCATTAGAAATATGGGTTCCTTCCGGTCAATATGTATATCCGGGTACGAAAAATTCTTTGAGTTAATATCAGGAACTGTTTGCCACGGGATTTATATCACAATTCTAGGTGTGTTCTAAACTAGGTAGGCATTTAGTAACATTTTCATATTGGCTAGAGGGAAAAGTGTAAACAGGATGGCCAAGTTGCAGGTCTTCTGACCTTTTTTCCCCGTGCCTGTGCCACTCCTGGGGATACTTCGTGGTTGATAATTCCTTCTGTAGAGAATTTAAACAGCTTACGTTTGTAATTAAATCTCTAGAAGATTTGACATGGCATTCGACCTTGTTTTGGACGGAATGGCTGTGTGAAACAAGCAAAGATTAAATTCCAAAGTAGCTGGTTGCTCTGAAAGACTAAGGGGCGAATTATTAAAGCTTAATATTTAAGTGGTGAATGTGAGAGGTGTTGACTGGGAGTGTGTAACAGTTTGCCTAGGAGTTAGAGGAACTAGATTTTAATCCTTGCTCACATAAGAGGACTTAGACTTTTTTTTTTAACCTATTTGAATTTTTAGTTTCTAATTCAAATTTTTTGTGGCCAGAAGACTAAAAGTTATACAGATACAGTTTTATTATAAGCAGTAACCAGTATATTTTTTTTTTTTTTTTTTTTGGGAGACTGAGTCTCTTGTTGCCCAGGCTGGCATGTAATCAATGGCACGATCCTCCGCCTCCTGGGTTCAAATGATTCTCCTACCTCAGCCTCCAGAGTAGCTGGGATTAAGGCGTGCGCCACCACACCTGGCTATTTTTGTATTTTTAGTAGAGGCAGGTTTCACCGTGTTGGCCAGGCTGGTCTCAACTCCTGACCTCGGTGATCCACCCGCCTAGGCCTCCCAAAGTGCTGGGATTACAGGCGTGAACCACCTCATCCGGCCACAGTTTTCTAAGTTAGTAGTTATTGCTACTATTGTAATTAGTATTAGAATAGTAATTAGTATTACTACTATTCTAATTAGTATTATCATAATACTAATTAGTATTACTATTTCAGGCTTGAAATAATTTATTGTCTCTGGGGAGCATTATTTGCTCTTACTTAGTATGTATATTCATGTGTTCTCTTTGGAAACAGGAAGATCTTGGTTTTGTGCATATTAGATTTACTAGAGGATTGACTGGTGAGAACCAGAACGTCCAAGTGTAGCATAACTGCAGGTGTTCTCAATATTTGGATTTATTAACATAACAGGAAAAAAGGTTTCTTTGGGACATTTATTGTGATAGCTTATGTTTTTTTGGATCCTTTATATTGTATCAAAAACATTTGGTGCTCAAACTTGATTCTGTGACATTACACTGGAAGGACAGGCACTTTGTTTAAAGAATTGATTCTAAACTAGGGAATAAGAGATTTCCCATTTAAACTCTTCACAGTGGTTCTCAAACATTAGCTGACATCAGAATCAAAATAGTTAAAACAGATAGCTGTGATCTCTGCCACCACGGTTTCTAATTAAGTAAGTCTGGGGTGGGGCCTGAGAATTTGCACTTCTAGAAAGTTCCAGTTGATGCTATGTGTCACTCATTCTGAGAGGGTACCCCTTTAGAAGAAGGAATCCAAACCTCTGGCAGATTTGACAAAGAATAACTTAGAAATACTTTTATTTAAAACTGTCTTTTGAGTTTTATCTAAGGATACTTTTTTTAAATAAAAATTTTTTTTTTTTTGAGAGACTCACTTTGTCACCCAGATTAGAATGCATCTCAGTTCACTGCAGCCTCCGCTTCCTGGGCGCAAGGGGTCCTTCCACCTCAGCCTGCTGAGTAGTGCTGCTGTTTTGTATTTTTGGTAGAGACGACGGGGTTTCGCCATGTTGTCCAGGCTGACCTTGAACTCCTGAGCTCAGGTGATCCATTCTCCCCAGCCTTCCAAAGTGCTGGGATCATAGGCGTGAGCCACCTTGCCCAACCTCTAGGAATACTTTTTATCGAAAATGGTGCTGAAGTTGGTCTTTTTATGAGTGATAGCACAAGTTTAACATAAGTAACATCTTGGGAGATAACTTCTTGACATCAAAAGACAGACATGCATGCTTTTCACTTTTTTTTTTTTTTTTTTTTGAGACAGAGTCTCACTCTGTCACCAGGCGCCAGGCTGGAGTGCAGTGGCGTGACCTCGGCTCACTGCAACCTCCGCCGCCTGGGTTCAAGCAATTCTCCTGCCTCAGCCTCCCGAGTAGCTGGGACTACAGGTGCACACCACCACGCCCAGCTAATTTTTTTTTGTATTTTTAGTAGAGATGGGGTTTCACCATGTTGACCAGGATGGTCTCGATCTCTTGACCTCGTGATCTGCCCGCCTCGGCCTCCCAAAGTGCTGGGATTACAGGTGTGAGCCACCGCGCCCGGCCCACATTTTCCTTTTTTAAGCTTATGTCTTGTGGCATATGTACAAAGATTTGGTTGTGGTTGAGCTGTAAAGTTACATATCCTGAAAATTGTGTAACAGGTTTGGGGTCTGGCTCCAGGAAAATGGAATGTTTCACCATAACTGTATTTCATAAACAAGAGCATTCACATGTACATTTTCTACAATTCTGCACAACTTTCTGCAGTTTGTACATTTGTACAATTTCACACATCAAATGTAAAAAACTAACCTGTTATTCCTACACTGTTCTACTTTAAAACAATTTATGGTTTTAGTTACAGTATCTGTTGCTGCTGTAGTCATTCATGTACAGTTGACTCAAGGAACACTTCTGAAAGCTCAGTTAAAAAATTATTTTGAAACAGGGTCTCATTGTGTTACCCTGGCTGGAGTGCAGTGGCATGATCATAGCTCACCGCAGCCTCAAAACTCCTGGACTCTAGTGATCCTCGCACCTCAGGTTCCTCCTAAGTAGCTGGGACTACAGGCCACCATATCCTGCTAATGTTTTATTTTTAATAGAGATAGGGTCTCCCCATGTTTCCCTGGCTGGTCTTAAACTATTGAGCTCAAGCCAAGCTCTACTCCACCTCCCAAAGTGTTGGGATTACAGGTGTGAGCCACCACCCCGGCCTTAAAATATTTTAATTTGTTGAAAATTTCAAAGGAGAAAAAGACCTCCTGGCTAAATTGAAAAGTGAGTGCAGCTAGTTTGTTTGCACAAGGAACTACAGTCTAATTGCAGTTCTTATTTTAGCTGACGAAACAGTTGTCATGTAAATTTTTAGTATGGTATTATGTACCAGATGTTTAGAATCCATAACTTGAAATTAGCTATACATGCTACTTAGTAAACAGTGGAATACAGAAAGAAAAGAAGTGTTACACATAAGAACTGAAGTTTTTTTTTTGTTTGTTTTTTTGCTTTGTTTTTTGCGGCAGGGATTTGCCCAGGGTGGAGTGCAGTGGCACCATTTTGGCTCCCTGCAGTCTCCACCTCCCGGGTTCAAGCAGTTCTCGTGTTTGGGTTTCTTGAGTAGCTGGGATTACAGGCATGCGCCACCACACCTGGTTAATTTTGTAGTTTTAGTAGAGAAAGGGTTTCTCCATGTTAGTCAGGTCGGTCTCCAATGCCTGACCTCAGGTGATCTGCGTGCCTTGGCCTGCCAAAGTGCTGGGATTACAGGCGTGAACCACCACATCTGGCAGGACAGTAAGTTTTTCACCTATTTTATGACATGAAATATTCAGTAGCCATAAGTCTTTTTTCTTCCATCTGTATGTTTTTTCGTTTTGTAAGTGAGTGGAATAATGTGCCCTTTATTTAAAACATCTTTTCCCCTAACAGGAGAACCTATTAGGTCTTGTGGTTTTGATCACTCACTGGTTTTGAGAATAGATGAGTCATTTCTAGAGCTTCATGGTAGGCCATTCACTTTCAGTCTGTTACTCATAGTAAAAAAAAACTCCACTGAGTTTAAAACCCATGAATCTGCTTACTTTTTGTAATCTCAATATTCAACATTTGCCACTCTTTCATCTCTATTTGTTGGCCCGGTTTTTCTGTATTTTCTTTGCCCAAACTGCACATTATTAAGATGAATATTTGAATGTAGATTCTTTTTGAGCCCCTCAAGGGCATATTGACATGGATTTAGTTAATTTTAGTCATTGATGTTGAAGAATTGTGAAAACAGTCACTGATAGAGGTGATTCTATGGAGGCTATCCCATCCCAGTGGAATGTTAATGCTTTACCAAAATGTGTTAGATGCAATAGACAGATGTTTCTGCCTTGGGGGTTTAGGGCACAACATTTCTGAGGAACTCTGACTCAATCTGTCCCTTCTCCTTTCACAGGGCAGCAAGGCGAACCCCATCCCTACTCACTGGAGCTCAGCTTTGATTTTTAACCTCCCTTCCCCACCCTTCCAGAACACACACATTCCCATTCCAAACTGATTTTATAAAGACATTTTAAACATAATGATGCAACTTGGTGTGCACTACGCGGCAAATGTACAGGTGTTTTTTTTTTAATTGTTTCCAAGACCGGGACCTGGATTTAAGATGTAATTTTTAAAATTTCTATTTCTATTTTTTCTGCAGCAGTTGGGTTAGAGGAGGAGGAGCCTTTTAGCCTCTCATAAACTGACCTCTCTACTTCCTCGTGTATTTTTAAGATTGATTGATGATGTGGAAAGGGCTTTGCTTGTCTGCTACTGAGAACTTTATCCTTGCGGTTTTTGTGGAAACTGCTTTTGGAAAGAGAAAAGAAATGAACTTTACTGACTTGACATTTTTGCACCTCCCGTTTTTCTAATCTGGGCTATTTTTATTTTTGTTTTTTTACAGTGAGATTTTTTTGATCTTCAGCTACAGTAAGTTATTCCAATTTTTTTTTAACATTTTTCCTGACTTTCCGCTGATTTCCTTTTTATTGTTGTTACTAGTTACTATTACTTATTATTATTATATTAATACTTATGTTGGTGATGATGATGATGATAATGACACTGATGATTTTTAACCGGATTAAAATCGAGTTTTTCTGAATGTTTCTAAGAATTTCTCCGGCCTCCTGATTGACTTTGGAGTTTTGCATCTTGGGAGAGAAAGCGAAGGCATTAGTATTTTTAAGTGGATTGATCACATAAACATTTTCTCTCCCAACCCCACCCTTGTCCTCATCCCCTTCCCCACACTGAAAGAATTTTACTGGCTGTTAAGTCTGTGACCTTATTTTTCCTGATCTTTAACTTAACTGTTTTAGAGCATCTCTGGACGTCTGTATTTTTAATTTTTTTTATTTTTGTTTTTTTATTTTTAATCTTTCATTTGTTAAATTTTTAAACTGTGCTGCAATAAAATGTGTGTGGTACTACTTAACACTATGATCGTGATGGCATTTTCCCTGAAAGCCATCTTCCTCCTGTTTCCCTTGAAATCCCATCCTGCTTTTCCTGTACACTACCCTTCACAAACCACAAGCTGCAGCAACATGGATGCCCAGCCTGGAGCAGCAGCAGCCAGGATGACCTGGAGCCAGGGGGGCCTTCGGAACAGATGCACACCCTTCCTGGGTGATGGTAAGAGGTGTGAGGTCCACTTGGATTCATTACAAAGACTAGGAAATAAACCCGTTTTAAGTTTAGTTGATGTGTATAGGCCATAGCCTCTGGAAGTATTTGGACTAAGCGTTTTGTGTGTGCATCTTGAGGTGTTTCCCAAGGGGGACCACCTCAGTTATTTGTAAACTAATGGAATATGAGTTTCTAATTAACTTGGGCTGATTTGAATATTTTGGATTCTTGGAAAGAGCAGCTGAAGTTTAAAATGAAAGTGGCTTGTTTTAGTGATTATCAACAAGGGCAACATATTAAGGAGTCCTTTTTCTTAGATTATTACAATTTAGTAAATATTTTCTGTCATTTGACATATTTCTTGGGTTTGTGACATTTTTGGATTGTATTTAGACTGTTTTTATCTCATTAAAATTTGAAGAGTCAAACCGTAAGAGATACGACATAATATTAAAATGCTATCTCACTGGAGAGTAGGCTTTTTGACCTCAGAAAGCAGGGAAATCTGTTTAAACTCTAAATCCAATCAGGAACTGTCTAAGGCTATCCCCATTTACAATAGTGACTCAAGGCCCAGCTAGATTTTGGGGACTTTGTGTTCCTGATGGGAAGAAGGGATGAATTCTGTGTTACAGGAATGGTGTAGAGATTGGATAGCCAAAGAGTAAGAATTTTAACAACCCATACTATTTTATTCACTACAGCAAAATGTTTTGATAAGCATTTTAGAGTTGCTCTGATAGATTTCAAGCTGGGGGATAATTTTATTTTAAAATATTTCTATTTTTTGTAGAGACAGGGTCTCGCTGTGTTGTCTAGGCTGGTCTTGAACTCCTGGGCTCAAGCGATCTCTTGCCGTGACACCCCAAAGTGTTGAGATTACAGGTGTGAGCCACTGCATCTAACCTGTAATAAATTTTTGAAGGTGTATTCGGTGCTGTTGTACTAGGGTGGATCACAAACTTATCCGTTTACCATACTCAGATGAAAAGAGTAAAATCTAGTTAAAGTGAACACCAGAGGTACACTCAAAACACTATGGGAGAACGTTAAAGCAAAAGATTCCTGGAGGATATCTAAAAAAGGAATGGGAGTCTTTTAAATTTTTTAAATAGTTGTAAGCTTTATTGATTCCCTCCGTTGTATGAGAGAAGTAGAAATACTTAATGTGCTGCTGTCTGTATGGAAGCTGTTCACTACAGGTTTAGTTTGATTTATTCCTTGTTAATTCTACACACTTACGGGACATGTTCTGTTTCGGGATATAAAATACAGTTTTTTTTTTATTTTTTTTTTCTTGAAGATAGGTTCAATAGAATGTAGTTTATTATGATTTAAGGGCTTCACAGCTGGAATAATATCAATATATGATGAAAGGCAAACACAGGTGCTTTTGAAGCATGCAGAAATAAGCTGAGGGTGTTGGTAACTGCCTGTAAGCCTGTAGTCCCAAGTATTTGGGAGTCTGAGGCAGGAGGGTCCCTTGGCCCAGGAGTTTAGAGGCTGTAGTGTGTGATGTGAATATCCACTGCACTCTAGGCATGAGACCTGAGACCCCGTCACTATTTTTTTTGTTTTTGTTTTTTTTGAGACAGAGTCTTGCTGTGTTGCCCAGGCTGGAGTGCAGTGACAGGATCTTGGCTCACTGCAACCTCTGCCTCCCAGGTTCAGGCGATTCTCCTGTCTAAGCCTCCCGAGTAGTTGGGACTACAGGCGTGCACCGCCATGCTTGGCTAATTTTTGTATTTTTAGTAGAGACGGGGTTTCACTATGTTGCCCGGGCTGGTATCCAACTCCTGACCTTGTGATCTGCTTCCTTCCAAAGTGCTGGGATTACAGGTGTTAGCCACAGTGCCTGGCCTTAATTTTTGTATTTTTAGTAGAAACAGGGTTTAGTAGAGGAGGTATCCATGTTGGCCAGGCTGGTCTTGAGTTCCTGAACTAAGGTGATCCACCTGCCTGGGCCTCCCAAAGTGCTGGGATTAAGGGTGTGAGCTACCATGCCCAGTGAGACCCTATCCCTTTTTTTTTAAAAAAACAAAGCATGCAGAAATGGATACCTAAGTAACCCTAAGAGGTCAGGGGATTCTTCTTTTTTTTTTTGAGACAGAGTCTCACTCAGTCACCATGCGCCAGGCTGGAGTGCAGTGGCGCGACCTAGGCTCACTGCAACCTCCACCACCCAGGTTCAAGCAATTCTCCTGCCTCAGCCTCCTGAGTAGCTGGGACTACAGGCGTGCACCACCACACCTGGCTAATTTCTGTGTTTTCAGTAGAGATGGGGTTTCACCATATTGGCCAGGCTGGTCTCGAACTCTTGACTTTGTGATCCACCCACAGCCGCCTCCCAGAGTGCTGGGATTACAAGTGTGAGCCACCGCGCCTGGCCGTGACCACCACTGTTAAAGTTCTTAGTTTGTGTTTACTTAATTATCATCAAAGCCTTTAGTAGGAGTAAATACTATTACCATTCATGCTTTAGAGGTGAGAGTGTTGGAGTACAGAATTTTTTTTTTCTTTTTTTTTTTTTAAGACGGTTTCACCATATTGGTCAGGCTGGTCTTGAACTCCTGACCTCAGGTGATCCGCCCGCCTTAGCCTCCAAAGTGCTTGGATTACAGGCATGAGCCACCACACCCGGCGGAGTACAGAATTTAATTAACTTGCTTAAAGTTAGACTGCTTAAGTGGTTTAGCGTGCATTCCACCCAAGGAGTAAGGCTGCTGATTTCAACAGTTAATCTTAGTAGACTCTTGATCACTTTATGTTGAACATTCTAGAAAAACAAATTTTAGTTTGGTTAAATTTCCAAATAAAACTTTGGACTTTCATTTTTAAAATTTTAAAAGTAAATATTGTGTTGATATATTTTTGCCCTTGAATTCACAACACCAGTGTCTTGAAGATAGGGCATGTGCAGGATAGTACATTGTTTAGGTAGATACATCTCCGTGGTAAAATGTTAGTGTGTGTGTGATTGCATTGTTAATAGGAAAGGAAGCATGCAGCAGTTTATGCCTGTAATCCCAGAGGCTGAAGTGGGAGATAACTTAAGGCCAGGAAAGCCTGGCAACATAGCAAGACCCCGTCTACACAAAGCTGGGCATGGTGGCACACAGCTGTAGTCCTAGCTCCTTGGGAGGCTGAGGCAGTAGAATTACTTTAATGCAGGAATTTGAGGTCATAGTAAGTTATGATTTTGCCACTGCACTCCAACCTGGGTGACAGGGAGACCCTGTCTCTTAATATAAAATGAAAGGGAGCTTTCCTTGTTTATTTTTTTAGGCTATCATAAAACACTAAAAAGTGATTTTAGTTGGAAAAAAATTATTTGGATGTGTTAACTAAGCCCAGGTCCTTTTTCAGTCCTCATTTCACTTGACTTGTTGGTGCCATTTAACCAGTCAGTGATCTCTTCCTTGAAATGCATTTTTTTTTTTTTTTTTACTTTCAGGTTTTTGTTACATGTTACTGTTAAACCTCTTTCTGTTGGAGTGCCCCGTGGTTCAGTCCTTCTGCTGCTCTTTTCTGTCCACACACTGGATCGTTTCATTCATGATATGATATACCATCTATAAGCTGATTTTCACACTTAGGATCAACAGCCTATACTTCTCTTTTGAATGACGCACCAATTCAGTTACCTATGTGATTGAATATCAAATATGTCAACTTAAAAGTGCAAAACTGTGCTCCTGTTCTTTCCTTAAACCAGTTTCTTTTGTACTGTTACTTTTTTCCATTAATGAAACAATTTTTGTGTCGCTTGGGCCAGAGATTCTGGCTAGTCATCCTTGACTTTTATTCATATCTCCCCTTTGGCCTATTAGAAAATCATGTTGGAGTGTGGTAGCTCATGCCTGTAATCCCAGCACTTTGGGAGGCTGAGGCAGGTGCATTGCTTGAGCTCAGGAGCTTGAGACCGGCCTGGGTACAAGGTAAAAACCCGTCTCTACAAAAATATATAAAAATTAGCTGGGAGTGGAGGCACACACCTGTAGTCCCAGCTATTTGAGAGGAGACAGGTATGAGAGATGCTTGAGCGCAGGAGTTGGAGATTGCAGTGAGTCGAGATTGCATCATTGCACTCCAGCCTCCGTGACAGAGCAAGAGCATGTCACAAAAAAGAAATAAAATAAAATTATGTTGTCAGCTCTTTAAAATGTACCACTGAGGAGGGAGGGAAGTAGAAAAAAACAAAAACAAAAAATGTACTAACGCTCATTGTCAACACTTGGTCCAATTTCAAGCCACGTTTTTATTTTGGGAGATGACGTCTCTGTTGCACAGGCAGGAATGCAGTGGCACAGACGCAGCTCACTGCAACCTCTGCCTCCCAGGTTCAAGCAATTCTTTTATCTCAGTCTCCCAAGTAGCTGGGATTACAGGTGCACGCCTGGCTAATTTTTGTATTTTTTTTTTTTTTTTTTAATATGGGGTTTCAACATGTTGGCCAGGCTGGTCTTAAGCTCCTGACCTCAGGTGATCCATCTGCCTCAGCCTACCGAAGTACTAAGGTTACAGGCGTGAGCCACCACGCCCAGCCTCAAGCCACCATTTTCTTTTGTGCATTATTACATATAACAGGTTTGTGTTTATTTTGTCCCTCCCCGCTAGTTTGTTCTTAAAGTGGTAGCTAGATTTCTTACTAAAATGTAATGTTTGAAAAATGTTTTGCCTGACAACAAACTCCCCTAATGGCTGCCTATTTTAGCATTGAAGTCAAATTTTTTCAGTGATTTACAAGGCATCCTACATGATTTGTTGTGCCTCTTCCCTTAGTGTTACTATATTGTGCTTTAGCCACACTGGCCTTACCTGTCTTGAACACATTGGATATGGTTCCACTTTAGGGCTTTTCCTTGGAATTTTCTCTGACTCATTCATAAGGTTTGGTTCCTCAGTTGTTTTCTTTTTTTTTTGAGGCAGAGTCTCACTGTGTCGCCCAGACTGGAGCGCAGTGGCATAATCTCGGCTCAGTACAGCCTCTGCCTCCCAGGTTCAAGTGATTCTGTTGCCTCAGCCTCCAGAGTAGCTGAGATTACAGGTGCATGCCACCAGGTCCGGCTAATTTTTTTGTATTTTTACTAGAGGTGGTGTTTCATTGTTAGCCAGGATGGTCTCCATCTCCTGACTTACGATCCTCCTGCCTTGACCTTCCAAAGTGTTGGAATTATGGGCATGAGCCACTGCCCCTGGCCTGAGATTTTTTACTCAGAAGCTACCACCTTAGTGGTGTGTCTTTCCTCATTTAACACTTTAAGCTCCCCTTCTCCTAAATACTCTTCAGCACTTACCACCAACTGTAGAATTTGTTTTCTACTATAAAAAGACATAGAGATATATCTGGAAATATATATGCTAAATAATTAACATTGATTATCTCTGGGCAAGAAGTGAGATTTAGGAGATTTGAAATTTTTGCTCTATATGCTATTACAATGATGAATGTTGTTCTTTTTTTAATATATATATTTAAAAAAATCTTTATTAAGGGCTATGTGCCCAATATTCTTTCTCATGTGTAAGAAAAATATCATTAACATTATAGGTGAAAATACGCAACACTAAAATGTAGTATTTTCTTTCTAATTAAAAAGCTTATGTATATCAGCTCTTCTAATTCTGTGTGGGTATAAATATGATAGTCAGTCTGTGTAATATGGGTTTAGTAAGCAGTGTTAATAGTGGAAAACAACTGCCTTAACAGGTTTAGCTGTGATAAAATGAGTCAGGTTAGCATTTGAGCATGTAGACTGATGTGTTGCCTGTAATCAACATTTGGAAGAACTTGGACTATTTTAAAAATATTTATTCTCTATTGAGAAAGCATGGCTGTTTGTAAGAGGTAGCCATAGTGATTTAGAGAACATTTTGTTTTTAAAATTTTTACCTAATCTGATTCTGACTTTACAGTCTGAACTATTCTTCCTGTTTACTGATCATATTGACCTATGGCTCCTGAGTTGATTTCAAAACTGAAAAAACTCTGGGAATTCATTGAACCAGATTTAGGCTTTTCTGACTAGTCATGAATAACAGGAGTTTAGTAGAATACAGTTTGAACAAAATTTTTCCTCTAGCGAATTCATAATGCATTGTAGTTCCTTAATTGATCCATTAAACATTGTCATCTTCATATAAGTGGGTTTTCCAGCTTCAGAACTAGAAGAAAAATTTTCTCTTGCTCTTTTCCTTAGAAGTTTGTGGAATTCATCCTAGAGTTATACAGCTATTTATGCTGTTTAAAATGAAGTTTTATTGAATATAACTATCTAAAGATAATATTTTGGTGTGTTCCAGGCTTTTCGGGGACACATACTGTCTTCAAAAAGCCTTGTCTAGCAATGAAATGTCCTTTGATGTGATTAAAAAAAAAAAAAGCCTTGTCATACAGCGTATATATTTAAGTAATAGATAAAGCTTATGTTAGTAGATACAGATATCTGAAAATTTTGTAGTAGCTACTACTAAATAGACTATTTAGTAGTACATGGTACATTGCATACTTGCACTATATTTTACCAATACACTGTTGTTGTACCTTTCCCAATTTTTTCTTTGGTAAAAGCTTTGGACAATCTTAAAACTACACTTGTACATATTTTTATTTATTTATTTATTTATTTTAAGGGACGGGACTATAATTTTTCTTTTTTTTTTATTTGTTTTTAAGATGTTTTTTAGGGGGAGACTGAGTCTCTGTTTGCCAGGCTGGAGTGCAGTGGCACAATCTTGGCTCACTGCAACATCCAGCTCCTGGGGACTATAATTTTTCAAGGGTATGCACATTTTACTTTTTTGCGGGGGGTGGGGGGAAGTATGTACAGTTCTTTATGGAGGTTTTCTTTCACCAGAAGGTGGTATTAAGTTTAGCAATTCATTGGCAGTGTTAGTGGCCACAAGTACTTAATTTCTGGTTTTGTGAATTACTTTGTATCTTTTGCTTTCAGATTTGACCCTGTATTATTCAGTGACTGAAGGGTTTGATAAGTGTTTGAATTGAATAGTAAAATGTTGATAGAGGTATAGATTTTTAAGGAAACGTTACTACAATGTTGAGTATATTTCTTTGTATAGTTTGAGATTCATATGTAATTTTTTTCGGGTACACATCTTCGGTGGTATCTTTTTTATTTTGAAGAGATGGGGTTTCACCATGTTGGGCCAAGCTGGTCTCGAACTCCTGGCCTCGGCTGATCCACCCACCTGGACCTCCCAAAGTGCTGGGATTACAGGCGTGAGCCACTGCACCTGGCTGGTGATATATAATTGTGAAAAAATTTCACACACACTAAAGACAATAGTATAATGAACTTTCATGCACTTGACCCACTTTAATAATCCTTGGCCAATCTTTTTATTTATACCTATATCTACCCATCCGCCCTCTTCCCATGTTATTTTAAAGCAAATCCTTGATGTATTTCATCTGTAGATATTTTGTGTGTGTGTGTGTGTGTGTATACACACACACATATATATATATATTTTCAATACTTGGGAAACAAAGCCGTTTTAGTATCAGTGTATATTTTTAAAAGAAATAGGATTTAACCACAATTACCTCACCAAAAACATTTAAGTTTTTTTGTTTTTGAGACGGAGTTTTGCTCTTGTTACCCAGACTGGAGTGCAATGGCGCGATCTCGGCTCACCGCAACCTCTGCCTCCTGGGTTCCAGCAATTCTCCTTCCTCAGCCTCCCGAGTAGCTGGGACTACAGGCACGTGCCACCATGCCCAGCTAATTTTTTGTATTTTTAGTAGAGACGGGGTTTCACCATGTTGACCAGGATGGTCTCGATCTCTTGACCTCGTGATCCCCCCGCCTCGGCCTCCCAAAGTGTTGGGATTACAGGCGTGAGCCACGGCGCCCGGCACATTTAAGTATTTCAATACTAAATGTATATAGAGGCCTGGTGTGGTGGCTCATACCTGTAATCCCAGCTCTTAGGGAGGCTCAGGCGGGCATATCACTTGAGGCCAGGAGTTTAAGACCAGTCTGGACAACATGGTGAAACCCCCAACTCTACTAAGTATTCAAAAAAATTACCCAGGTGCGGTGGCGCACCCCTGTGGGAGACTGAGGCAGAAGGATCACTTGAACTCAGGAGGCAAATGTTGCAGTGAGCCAAGATCATGCCACTGTACTCCAGCCTGGGTGACAGAGCAAAACTGTCTCAAAAAAACCCAACAAATCCATTTACTATCAAAATACTAGTCTTTAAACTGAGTAAGGCATTCCCCAAAGCTCTTTTATTTCTATAGGAGTTTGGTGGGTTTTATTTTTGTTCTTTTGCTAACATAGTAAGTTCTATCTGAAATTATGGAAATTTTGTTTACTAAACATCCATTTTTTTTGCTTAAGAGTAGGGGTGTTAGGCCGTGGGCGGTGCCTCACCCCTGTAATCCCAGCACTTTGGGAGGCTGAGGTGGGTGGATCACCTGAGGTCAGGAGTTCGAGACCAGCCTGACCAATATGGTGAAACCCCGTCTTCAAAAAAAAAAAAATTAAAGAGTGGGGGTCTTATGGTTAATCTCCTGTTTTAGCTGTTTAAGAGAATATGTAGTAACTTTAATTCAGATATCCTTAATAAAAATGATTCTGGACTGCTAAATTTTTTTGTTACACCTGTCTAAAATCTTTTATCCATAATTTAGAAATTTTTAAATCTGACAAATTTTGCATTTGACATAGACTCATTTGGCAAGAAAACCCAGTCTCAACTGATGTGAGCTTATTTATGTTCTGTATGTGACATTTACTAAACATTTATGTATTTCTGCAGAAATACTTGGGGGGATAGGTGTGTGCTTCTCCAGATCCTACTGGGGTGTTGCTGAGCAGTAAGAAAAGCATAGTATTTCTAAAATCTGAAAAAGACTGTTTTTTTCTAATACATGTGTCTCCAGAGATTCTTTTTTTAAAATTTCGAGACGAAGTCTCACTCTGTTGCCCAGGCAGTGATATGATCTTGGCTCACTACAACCTCTGCCTCCTGGATTCAAGTGATTATATTACCTTAGCCTCCCAAGTAGCTGGGATTACAGGCACCCGCCACCATGCTCGGCTAGTTTTTGTATTTTTAGTAGAGACAGTTACACCATATTGGCCAGGCTGGTCTGACCTCAAGTGATCTGCCTGGCTCTCCCTCCCAAGGTGTTGGGATTACAGTTGTGAGCCACCATGCCCAGCCCCAAGGATTCTCTTAAGAGACCAGAGTACGGTCAGGCATGGTGGCTGACGCCTGTAATCCAAGCACTTCGGAGGCCAAGGTGGGCGGATCACCTGAGGTTGGGAGTTCAAGACCAGCCTGACCAACATGGTGAAACCCCGTCTTTAAAAAAAAAATTAAAAAAGAAAAAAAAGAGAGATCAGTACGCTTTGTTACAGCTCATGCTCAGTCTGAGGTTACTGATAAAATTGAAACTTTTATTTTAAAATTTATTTTATTTGAAATTTATTTATTTATTTATAAAGACGGGATTTCACCATGTTGGTCCGACTGCTCTTGAACTCCTGACCTCAGGTGATCCTTCTGCCTCGGCCTCCAGAGTGCTTGGATTACAGGCGTTAGCTGCCACGCCCGGCCGAAATTTATTTTTAAAATTGGCAATAAGGAAATGAAATCTTGTGAATAAATGTTGGCCTTTCTATTCAGAAAATAGGCTGTGCTCCAGCATAGCATCATCACCATCTGGGAGCTACATAGGAGTTTCACCCTTACTACTATGTGAATGAAAGTAACAACATGGTATGACTACCTGTATACTTTAGAAATCCACATTTAAATATTCAGGGGTCTTTTGTAGATTTCACCATGTTGGGCCAAGCTGGTAAACACATTGAAAAGAACAAATCTAGAACACTTTTCACTCCTTTTTTAATACTTTGCTTGTGAATTACAAATTGTGATGAACTTTGTGGCAAGAGTGGTTTTGGTATTTGGGGAGAGTGCTGAAGACCACAGTGTAGCCACATTCAGTTTACATTGGAAGTAATATAAAAAATGACATTCTATTTGCAAAATCTGAAATGACTTCTAAATTACAAATAGAATGAACAAGTTATTTCAAAGCTGGCAGGTTGGAAATACATATGCTATCCTGAGATGTATGCTTTGAATTATCAGAACTCTTAGGCAGATCATGTATCTTGGCATAATGTATCCATTCTTTAATTCTTGGTTATAAAAGCTAAGAAGATTAACATTCAGAAATACTTGGCAAATCCAGGTAGATCTATTATAGGATCATTTTTTTTCCTTCAATGTTTTCAGAAAATATGTGAACATACAGAACAGTATAATGAATTCTTTTTTTTCTTTTTTTTAATTATTATTATTATTATTATTTTTTGAGACGGAGTTTCGCTCTTGTTACCCAGCCTGGAGTGCAATGGCGCGATCTCGGCTCACCGCAACCTCCACCTCCTGTGAATCCCAGGAGTGATTCTCCTGCCTCAGCCTCCTGAGAAGCTGGGATTACAGGTGCCCGCCACCACGCCTGCCTACATTTTTGTGTTTTTAGTAGAGACGGGGTTTCACTTTGTTGGCCAGCCTGGTCTCAAACTCCTTACCTCGTCATCTGCCTGCCTTGGCCTCACAAAGTGCTGGGCGTTAGCCATTGTGCCAGGCCACTTTTTTAAAATGAAATATTAAAACTTTTAAAAAATACTTATCATTAGTTTGGATTTCCTGTCATTAATTTTGTTTTTACTCTTCTTTTGGGACTTAAGCAGTTTTTTTACATAGAGACTTTGATCTACTTATATTTATTTTAGGATATAGTGAAGTTGGTTTCAACTTGTGTGCAAGATGGCTGCCTAGTGGTACCATTTATTGAATTACCCATTTACCCCCATGATTTACAAGGTCTTATGTATTCTTAGGTCTGATACTTAAAACATAGCAGTTAGCATAATTATCTAAAAGTAGCCAACTTTGTTCATAGCCTGAAAATGTCTTAGTAATATCATCATGTACTACTACTTTCCCAGAGATTTCTCTTACAGTATTTACCTTGAGATACCTATTTTTGATTAAATGAGCCAGTGATTTTTGGCCGTGGTGTAAATGAAAATACACATCTTTTCCCAGGCATTGGTTGGCCTCTGAAAAGACCAGGGGGGGATAGTTGGAAGCAATAAAGATCCATAGGAAGTAGAGAATAAAAATGGTGACCAGAGGCAGAGAGTAATGTGGGATGGGGTACCTGAACCTAAATAAGCAAAATAGGAGTTGAAGTGTTTTAAACAACATAGATCAAATGATGGAGAGCTAAGTATGCAGAAGAATTTATTGTATCCGAAAAGGGTATTGAGAAACTTAACGGAAAATTACTAATGACTGAAAACTTTGCAATACAGAAGATTTAGTAATGCTTTTAGAAAACTGATAACTCATTGCTGCCATCTAGCGCAGCTATTGTCTGAAATTTTGCAAAGAAGGGAAATTTTACATATATAGCATATTTAATATATGGAATTGACATTTAGGTTGAATCGAATGCAAGTTGTTTAGGTCTTAAGATACAGTAGTAATAAAGGAAATTGTAAGGCAGGGTTCTGAATTTTCTAATCTGATGTAATATGTATTTCCTTTGTCTCTAGTATGATATAATATCTGGTAAGTGAAAGTAACAGCATCTTTAATTTTTTTTTTTTTTCCTGGACCAATGGATAATGTGTTTTAAGTATAATGTGATTAGCCTATGTGGAGAGGTGGCCAGGGCTTGATGAAATAATTTCTCAGTAGAAACATCTTGTGCTTTGTTTACTTGTGTACTTTTGCAGTAAATAAGCCAAGATATACTGAAAACAGTTGGGTTGAGTGGCACTGAGCACATGTCCAGTAATCTAATTTCCTATTCCTCAAACTCTTTCCATCAAAGGTGGAATTCTAGTGACCAGGTAAAAAAGCAAGGATGCTGAAGGCTGGATTCCACATTAAATTCATCTTAGCTTATGTCTCAGGGAATTCCAGGGCTTTTGTAACCTGTTTGTGCATCACTTGAACCTTATTTATGTAAACAATCTTCAGATAATGCAAAGTGCCATACCTTTTCCAAGTAGAATTACTTCAGATTTAAAGTCAACTTAATGGAAACGGAGTATTTTTTCAATTTTTAGCTAGATTGACAATCCAAGATTGGTTTTACTCCATTAAAAACGTGAAGAGGCATGGTAGCACCTCACACTTAGAATGAACAGTTGGAAATAAAATTGACAGGTTTGCTTCTATCCCAACTAGTTGGAGTTTTTACTTATTTTTTGCTTTTAAGCTGTGGCTGGGATGGTGAGAGTGTGAGATAAAGACAAATTCCTGTATCCAAGAAACTTTTTTTCCTTCACACTGCTATTAAAACCTCAAATTACTTTTATTGCTTCAGGATAGAGCACATGATAAAACAGACAAGCATAGCAGACAAAAACAGATTTGGGGCAGTAGAAATAACTCATTTCCAGTTTTGTTTTCTAGGTAATACAGGACTTCGGTGATCCTTTGATTAAAAATAGGAATAAACCTGAAATGAAAATATCATAGTATATAATAACATACAAACACATTTATCCATGCGTATAATAGAAATTTGAATGCTACCACTATTTTACCTCTTTTTTATTCTTTCTTTTTTTGAGACGGAATTTCACACTATTGCCCAGGCTGGAGTGCAGTGGCATGATCTTGGCTTACTGCAACCTCCGCCTCGGGTTCAAGCAATTCTCCTGCTTCAGCCTCCCAAGTAGCTGGGATAACAGGCCACCACAACCACACCCAGCTAGTTTTTTTTATTTTTTTTAATATTTATTTATTTATTTTTTTTGAGACGGAGTTTTGCTCTTGTTACCCAGGCTGGAGTGCAA
>PVKV010016338.1:25860-51194 GCA_004027835.1 Alouatta palliata
CTCACCACAACCTCCGCCTCCTGGGTTCAAGCAATTCTCCTGCCTCAGCCTCCCGAGTAGCTGGGACTACAGGCACGTGCCACCATGCCCAGCTAATTTTTGTATTTTTAGTAGAGATGGGGTTTCACCATGTTGACCAGGATGGTCTCGATCTCTTGACCTCGTGATCCACCCGCCTCGGCCTCCCAAAGTGCTGGGAATATAGTCATGAGCCACCGCGCCCAGCCTAATTTTTGGATTTTAAAGTCTGTCCTTTTCAGGACAGAGCTTCTGTGTCGTTCAGTGTGAGTTTAAGAAATAATTTGACTTAAATAGCACTTAAGGCTCTCATTTGTTCAAGAAATTTTTAAAGGTTGTGACTAGGTCATACTTCACTTTTGAAGAATTACAGAGTACTTAGCATGTGCCACAACCTTCCAATTTACAAATAGTGGAAGAAACGGGAATATTTGAACTGTATATTTGTTTTGAGACAGTCTCACTTTGTTACCTGTTCTGGAGTGCACTAGGGTGATCTGGAGTGCGCTGCAGTGATCTGGGCTCACTGCAGCCTACGCCTCTTGGGTTCAAGTGATTCTCCTGCCTCAGACTCCCAAGTAGCTGGCATTACAGGCACAGGCCCCTACACCTGGCTGATTTTTGAATTTTTAGTAGAGATGGGGTTTCACCATGTTGGCCAAGGTGGTCTGGAACTGCCGACCTCAAGTGATCTGCCTGCTTCAGTCTTCCAAAGTGCTAGAATTACAGGCATGAGCCACTGTGCCCGGCGTCTGCTACTACTTAAAAAGCTTGGAGAATTTGAATTATCCTACCCACTCTTCACAGGATTACTCCAAAGTGTAAACCTTTATGTCCAATGAGACAGCCTTATGACCAATGAGACAGCGTTAAATATGACCGATGTTATATTTACTTATATTTATAAAACCTTAAACTTAAGGTTTCTTTTTTTTTTTTTTTAACCTAGTTCATAAAATACCAAAATGCTTAGAAAAAACTGAGTTGCTCTAAAACAAAAACCCTCTTTACAGTAACAAATAGGATTTTGCAAGCAAGATTTACGCTGGTTTTGTTTTTGAGGCAGAGTCTTGTATCTCCCGGGCTGGAGTGCAGTGACCCCATCTTAGCTCTCTGGAACCAGCCTTTGAATCCCAGCTCAAGCAATTCTCATGTGTCAGCCTCCCAAGTAGCTGGGATTACAGGCATGTGCCACCCCGCTCGTCTAATGTTTGTATTTTTAGTAGAGATGGGGTTTTGCCATGTTGGCCAGGCTGGTCTTTAACTCCTGGCCACACGTGATCCATCCACTTGGCCTCCCAAAGTGATAGTATTACAGGCATGAGCCACCATGCGTGGCCAAGATTTTCCACTTTGGAGTAATCCTGTGACAACTGGAAAACCTTCCAGGAGTAAAGGGAGTAACAAGGCAGGAAATGTGACCAAGGATTTTATTTTACCTATCGAAATTATTGTACAGCTGTAAAAGGATGCTCTCCATCCCCTACATGCAAGAACGGAGGGACTGTTAGGATTTCTAACAAGAGTCTGGATAACGTGGTAAAAGCATTGCTCAGGAAACTACACCATACTACCTAGAGAGTAATGGTGTTGTTGAAGCATCAGTAACACCACAAAAAGGTATTGCCACTTGTAGGACAAGGTAGTCTTACCAGAAGATTGCATATGAGGCTGAGTAAGCCTTTGGTCCCAGCTTCCAATTTCAGGAATTACAGAAGAATATATGGAAATTGTATGAAGAGTATCAATCCTGGAAAATACAGACTAGGAAACTACTGGTCAATACCCTGGATTCTTCAGCAGATAAACATTAATGGAATAGAAGAAGAACTTACTACAGAAACATTTTAAATGCATCACATTTATTTTTCTGGAAATACAATAATGTCTATGGTTATACTTTAGGCATTAGATTTTTTTTTTTTTTTTGACAGTCTTGCTCTGTCGCCAGGCTGGAGTACAGTGGCAGGATTTCGGCTCACTACAACCTCCGTCTCCTGGGGTCAAGCAGTTCTGCTGTTTCAGCTTCCTGAGTAGGTGGGACTACAGGTGTGTGCCACCACACCCAGCTAATTTTTTTTACTTTCAGTGGAGATGGAGTTTCACCATGTTGGCCAGGATGCTCTCTCAATCTCATGATCCGCCCACGTTGGCCTCCCAGAGTGCTGGGATTAGAGGTGTGAGCCACTGCACCTGGCCTGCCTTACTTTAAAAGTAAGAAAATACTAGTAAAGTCAGACTGGTGGTTAATTTTTGGTGAGAGGAAGAAGAGATTGACAGCGGAATCAGTCCCATAGAGTTTGTTTAGTTAGGAGATTTTCCAGGGATGCAACTGTCAACCTTCACATATTTAAAATGTCCCTTGTGCTCACTCACTATTGGAGCAGGTAAAACTTGGAAATTTTAACTGCTTTTCTTAAAATTGGTTCTTCTTGCTTTTTAATAAATACCTGTTGGGTATTTTGGTATTCTGGTATTTCTAACTCTTACATTCTCCAAATTTCTTATTTATTTTTTTTTTATTTCTCCCACCGCAGTTAATAAAACCATATATGCTGGCTGTTAGTTTGCCTTTACTGCTTTGCATTTTGGAGTTTTGTTGTAAGTACTGTCTGTAGGATAGCGATTTTGCCATCTTGGTGTCTTCTGTTGGAAGTCAAAGATTGAAAAACTGCTCTGCTGTTGCTGCTTCCTTCCAAGAATCCCAGTTCTTTTCTTTCCTGTAGTTTTTTTGTGTTACAGTATTGGCTAACATTATCCCTTTATGGAAATTTCATCTAAGGTACCTAGGATGAAGTGTGACTTAACATCATTTGGTTATTTCTAAAACTTTGGGAAATGTACCTCTTACATAACATTTTAAATAGCAACACTACTAGAATTAAAAGGAAGCTCTGAGAATAGTCTTTGCTACTATTAGTCTCCTGGAGTTGCCCCAAATGTGGTACTCAGCACATGGTTATTAAATATTTGACCCTAAAAATGAATTAATTTGTAGCAACTGTTCATATCTTAGGAGGATACGTTACTAAGAGTGGAATTAATCAGTATTTGTGAGTACATCTGTCGTTACTGTTGTTGCCTCCATCTTGAATTTAAATTCTCATAATTAAATATGGGTATTTACAGCTATCTTACTAAAATTTAGGCAACCTTTTGAAGTTGGGATTAGTATATTTCTAAAATAAGTAGTTGATGACTTTGGAGCAAATTATAAAATAGACCATAAGGAAAATGAGAAATCGTATCTTTAAACTCAGAGATGACAACCATTGCTAGCATCCTTTTACTTGTATTCCTGGATGCTTTTCTACCGAACTTTTCATGTGGGAATCTTTGAGAGAATTAAGCCCTGATACACATGAAAAATGCCTTGGGCTGTGAAAGTTGAGAAGATGATCATTTCAATCCGTTTCTGTTCTGTGTTTCAAAAGGGTACTACTTTCAGTCACATTTGTATTTTTTGCAAATGTCCATTTGGAACGTTGGACATCTGTGGTTTGGTGGGTTTTTTCCTTTATGTTTAGCATGCTGGTAGCTTATAGAGACCCTCAGCCCTGGTAATTTCTTATTAAACCTATGGAGATGATATTTTCTATTGATACACCTATTGCTTGTGAAAAATAATTTCTGCAAACCAGATTATACCTCTAGTTGTAATAATAGCAAATCTTTTTTTTTTTGTTGTTGTTGTTCTTTTTATTTTTTTTAGAGATGGAGTTTAACCATGTTGGCCAGGCTGGTCTCGAACTCCTGACCTCAAGCAGTCCACCCGCCTCTGCCTCCCAAAGTGCTGGGATTACAGGCGTGAGCCACTGCGCCCGGCGTAATAGCAAATCTTAATAAACTGGCAGTAATATCTGAAACCGTTAGGCCTTTTTGCAGATTTTTGTTTTATTTCCTCTTAGTATTCTCAGACTTTCTGGCATACTTAATAGCTGAAAGGCTGCTGGTGGTTTTCAATGGCGACTGTTAATTTTTGTTGCTTAGTCTTAAAATATTAACCTTTTGTAAAGGTATACTTTAGAAACTAACAAAGACAGACTTTTGAATTTCAGAAAGATTTGGAAGGAAGTGAAGTTTGAGCTTTTAAATAGCCTGTTAAATGACTAAGCATCGGAATGGTAGGAGTTGTAAATGAAATGGTGTTAATACTACCTGTTTTTTTTATGTACGTATATGTATACGTACTAGACATTTTTATTTTCACATTATCCATGAGAACTAGTTTGTCATGATTCACTTGAGGATTGGAGGATAACATGCTGGAGTCTTGAGAAGCCTCAGTACCTTTCAAAGGGTTGAAGGGGTAATTAATCTTAAGAATGTGTTTTTAAATCTTGTTAAAGATTGGGGGTTGGATTATGAGGAGGCAGAAGACAAAATGCTAAAAGAATGTGAAATAAAATATTTTTGCTTATGCAGGACCTGAGATGGTATTGTGATTCTCCACATTATTATGATAGGATTGAACCTCCATCACATACATAAAGACAGATAATTTTTGGTTTTAAATCTGTTGAAAGTTGTGTATATTTCTTTAGTTCCCCTGATCCTTACTTGATTCATGCCGTGTTCCACTGGCTCGTTTTATCATCATCACCATCCGATATTATTAAATGTCCTGTGTTTTAGGTTATATAAAAAGTAGGCTTGGCGTCATTGCGGTCTGTAAAAAGATGGTATGGATACGTATGCATCTAAAGCATACTGTAAATTAATTGAAGTACGTGGAAACAGGTATTTCTAGTGGAAACAAATTGATTCTGTTTATTGCCTTTTGAAGAAAATTATACTTGATGGGTAAGTGTAAGCTATCCATACTAATATAGCTAATGAATGGCTTGGCACAGAATTTGACGTACTGTGTGTGTATATACATATATACAGAACCGGTGAAACTCAATAAAAGCAGTGTGAATGAAGATATTGATGGCAGGCAATAGCATGACCTATAATTTGTGAAACAAAAGAAATTGGTATCAGAGAATGTAGGCAATTCTAATTTGCTTGAGGACTTAGAGGAAGCCACATGGAATTAATATGTCCAAGGAAATTATATTGCCAATGATCTGCAAGGGAGGATTATTTTCTCCTGAGACTATAGTTTAGTGATGCTGAAATAGAATGAAGAGGAAGAAGTTGAATTTCCGTAAGAGAATACTCAGAGGTTGGAGGCTCTGAATTTATTAGCAAATACATATTTAATGCTGTGAGTCCCTTTAAGTTGCCTGATACTCTGGGCAGTTACCTGAACAGTGGTTCAGAGAGAGTGGAGAAGTTTTTATCAAGGAATATTATTTTTAGCATCTGTTCACCTGAGTCCCTTTTTTTTTTTTTTTTTTTTTTTTTTGCTTTACAGTTTTCGGCTTTGTGAGAAACCTTATCATCAAACACAATGGCCAGCAACGTTACCAACAAGACAGATCCTCGGTCCATGAACTCCCGTGTGTTCATTGGGAATCTGAACACTCTCGTGGTCAAGAAATCTGATGTGGAGGCAATCTTTTCGAAGTATGGCAAAATTGTGGGCTGCTCTGTTCATAAGGGCTTTGCCTTCGTTCAATATGTTAATGAGAGAAATGCCCGGGCTGCTGTGGCAGGAGAGGATGGCAGAATGATTGCTGGCCAGGTTTTAGGTAAGATCTCTGTTAAGTGAATTTTTTCATTGATGATATAATTCAGTCCTGAGTTTTTCCATTCAGGTTTTTTTTCTTTCTTTTCCTGTCTGTCAAACTGACAGCCTGAGATATTCTGGATATTGTGACTATTACTTCACCTAATAAATACATTAGGCTTCTAGTTATAATTGGCGAAGTAAAGGATATTCTTCATTGTACCATTTGGTGTAGTTGAGATAGAACAACCCTCAGCTGGAAATCTTGAGTGTAAGGGGAGCTGGGAATGACACTTTACAATGTAGAAATGTTGCCTAAATGGTTATGTCCTGCCCACAGCAGACTGGAGGAGTGGTCTTCTGTTGGGCACTGGAATCGGACTTCTTGGTTTCTCATTGGGGTTTCACTCCTCCGTCCGTTGAGTCTACTGCACAGTTTGGCTGAGTCTTGTGTTTTTTTTTTTTTTAATTTTTTTTTTTTTTTTTGGATACGGAGTCTCATTGCAACCTCTGCTTCCCGGGTTCAAACAATTCTGCTGCCTCAGGCTCCCAAGTAGCTGGGACCACAGGCTGATGCCACCATGCCGGATTAGTTTTTTGTATTTTTAGTAGAGACGGTGTTTCACCGTGTTGGCTGGGATGGTGTAGATCTCCTTACCTTGTGATCTGCCCATCTTGGCCTCCCAAAGTGCTGGGATTATAAGTGTGAGCCACTGGGCCCAGCCCTTGTCTTTTAAAATATAATGACAGTTTAGAATACTTACTACCTATGATTTGATTTATTCCTAGCCCTTGTCTTTTAAAATATAATGACAGTTTAGAATACTTACTGCCTATACCTATGATTTGATTTATTCAAGCCAGAATCCATTTTTCACATGTATTTGTGTATTTTATTAGTTGTGCTAGATGTCTTGGTTTTTTTTTTTGAGACAGAGGCTCAGTGTGTCGCCAGGCTAGAGTGCAGTGGCACCATATTGGCTCACTGCAACCTCTGCCTCCCAGGTTCTGGCAGTTCTCCTGCCTCAGCCTCCCAAGTAGCTGGGACTACAGATGGGTGCCACCGCGCCAAGCTAATTTTTGGAATTTTAGTAGAGAGTGTTTCACCATGATGGTCAGGCTGGTCTCAAACTCCTGACCTCAGGTGATCCACCTACCTCGGCCTCCCAAAGTGCTGGGATTACAGGGGTGAGCTACCACGTCCGGCCAGATGTCTGTTTTAACTTCTCATTTTATGTGTGCTTTGTACCTCAGTTTCGAAAGAAACTTACCTCTGTTTTTACCAAAATTAAGATGATTATTTTTCAATTTTATATTTGGTTTTGTTTATTCTTGCTATATATTCTGTAAATATTGGCTCAAAGTATGGTAGCTTAGAGTAACATGAAATAATTCTTTGGTAATGTTATATAACCAAAGAGATAACATAATTTGGGTCTGTTTCATTATTACTACATCTTAACGGATTACTTTTTCAGAAATTCTATGTTTAGTTTTAGAAAACTTTATATGGTTTTGAAGTCAAAATTGTAAATGAGGTTAATGTACCGAAACCTGAAGATTATTCATGTATTGGTGTTCAGCAAATGGACAATATGAGTGAGTGAGGCTCATTTTAATAAAAGCAGTATATACTAAAAGAGTTACTGTTTACTGAGTAGTTTAGACCAGGTCAGTGAAAAACTGAATTTTGGAGAATTTTTGGCTTTCTGATACGGCTTTTTAGAACGAAGAAAAGATGAATTGTTTTTAGGCAGTGGGTGGTAGGGTAGGTAGCTGGGAATAGGTGTTACAAATCATATTTGAAAACTAGAATTGTTTCCCTTTGTTCCTTTCATTATTTGTGTATGTGTGTAAAGGTTGTTTACTTAAGCAATTTATGAAGTATTCACAAAGTAGTTTTTAACCCAGGATATTTTATGTATAGTACAGCCAATCCGGAAAACCCTGAGGGTGTCACACTTGAACTATATTAATTCATGAATTGCCATATATTTTATTCTAATATATTTCATTTTAATATATCTGTGATTTAGAATGAACTATACCATTTCTGGAAAGGCAATCATTGATAGTTTTCTCCTTAATAGTAACTGAGTGTGCAGTCAGTGCCTTGAATGGTGAGAGTTAAGTTAAAGTGGGATATGAGGGTGGAGAGTACCAAAAACAGACTTAATGTTATGTCTCAGAACACTTCAATGTACAGAACAGAGCACAAAGAATAGGAAGATGAAGTCCTAGACTTGTAACAATTTGTGAGCCTTTTTAATGTTAAAAGGAGACATGAAGCTGAGCATAGTATGGTAGTCCATACCTGTAATACCAGCACATTGGGAGTCCAGTGCAGATCACTCAATCCCCAAGAGTTTGTCTATGAAAAATACAAAAATTAGCCAGGCATGGTGGTCCCTGCTATTTGCGAGTCTGAGGTGGGGAGGATTACCCACGCTTCTGAGGTCTAGACTGTAGTGAGCCATTACTGCATCACTGCTCTCCAGCTTGTGTGACATGAGACCCTGTCTCAAAAACAGAAAAGGAAAGATGAGATACATTGTTACATATTTTCTAATTTATGTGTCTGTACAATTCTAAACATTGTAGTTTGTATTAGCCAGGCTTGTTGGTGCCTGCCTGTAGTCCCCTTACTTGGGAGGCTGAGGCAGGAGAATCAGGTGGAGGTTGCAGTGCTCCAAGATTGCGCTGCTGCACTCCAGCCTGGGCGACAAAGCGAGACTCTGTCTCAAAAATCAAAAAATTAAAAAATAAACTTTGTTTTACCTGGATACAAAGTTGTCATTAAAACTTTTGCTTTTGTTTTTCAGATATTAACCTGGCTGCAGAGCCAAAAGTGAACCGAGGAAAAGCAGGTGTGAAACGATCTGCAGCGGAGATGTACGGGTCAGTAACAGAACACCCTTCTCCGTCCCCTCTACTCAGGTCCGGAACTTTATTATTTATAACTGCATTGTGTCCATCAGTGGGCATCTTCTCTATCTGTTTTCTGGATGTGGGGAGGGTTTAAGTGTACTGTGTTTTATTTGTGTATAAATAAGGTTTTATTATTTTTGCGTTAATAGTCTCTTTTTTTGCTCTAGGAAAAATTTCTAGAGAATTAAAAATCCCTGAATTTTTTGCTGTTAATATTTAAGAGTAGTTTGATATTTATAGCATAACCTGAAATACTTCTGTGGAATTGTCGAGCTTGTAAGATACTAGAGAGGAGAAAGGGAAGAAGGGAGTGGTATAAGGATGTTTAGTTAACCGTTCGGTTTTTCAGTGTTCTTATTTTAGCTATGTTGTATGTGGAAATCTTAACCTGAATTACCAGTGAATTTTAACCTGAATTACCAGTTTGACCACTACATGTCTAGTGGTCTAAGGTGATTGGAATTGAGTGCTATATTATATGAATGTTTGGGGATCATTCAGTGCTAACCTTGTTGATCTGTTTGTTGTGGTTTATTTGGCGTGGTTCTCCCCTCACCTACTGTTATGAATTAGTAGGAACATTTCCAAATTAACCCTCTTTGGTATTTATTTTTCAGCTCTTCTTTTGACTTGGACTATGACTTTCAACGGGATTATTATGATAGGTATGTTAAGTGTTTTGTCATTCTGTTCAACAGCTATTTAGTGAGAATCATTTTGTTTTTCTAGTTTGTGGTGATGAGCATCAAGGATGTTTTCAAACATCTTCCTTTTCCTCCAAAACAAAAAGTACCCATTTCTAAATAATTAATTAGATTATTAAGTAGAGTGATAGTGATTTTAATGTATGATTGCATAATGTCAGGAGGTATAGGTTTTCTGGATCACTTGTTTTCACCTTCTTTCTTGAGACGAGTCAGTCTTAAAAGGACTCTGGCTTGCCTCATGCTGAAATGGGGCTTATTAGCTGATCCATTTCCTCTTCATTATTTTCTTATTGCTCATGCATCACAGGTTTCTATCAATGCCAGATCGCATATAAAATGGTGGTGCCGTAAGATTGTATTATTTCTAATATTTAGATACATGAGTAGTTACCATTGTCTTAAAATTGCTTAAAGTATTCAGTACAGTTACAAGGTGTATGGGTTTATAGACTAGGAGCAGTAGGCTATAACATGGCCAAGGTTTATGTAAGTACACTCTGATGTTTGCACAGTGATAAGAATGCCTAGTGATGGATGCATTTCTCAGAACTTAAACCCATTGTTAAGCGACACATGGCTGTAATTGCCACCTAACTTGTCATGGTAGATCACAGCAAAACCATAAAAAATGATTCCTGCCAGGTGCAGTGGGTGGCTCACGCCTTCAATCCCAGCACTTTGGCAGGCTAAGGCGGGCAATCACCTGAGTTCGGGAGTTCACGACCAGCCTGATTAACATGATGAAACCCTGTTTCTACTAAAAACACAAAAAATTAGTTGGATGTGGTGGTGCACACCTGTAATCCCAACTTCTCAGGAAGCTGAAACAGGAGAATCGCTTGAAACCTGGGAGGTGGAGGTTGCAGTGAGCCTAGATCAGCTTGGGCAACTAGATGAAACTGAAAAAAATAAAAGATTCCTAGCCTTAATCCTCTAGTCTCACATGCCAGACCGTAGGGAACCCCCCCCCCAAAAAAAGAATGCTATAGTCTTTTTTTGAGCTTCCCAGATATACAAAACAGGAGACAATAAACAGTATATAATGAATTAATAATACCATGTTAGCTGCTTTAGGAGTTAATATGAAGTTAGTGTTGATTTGTGCAGTAGATTGTACTATAGTAGTTGTAGGGATGGAGGTGATAGAGTTCTTAAAAAAAAAATAGGAGTAATGATTATGATGTCTGCCTTCACAATACATTAGTTTTTTTTAGAGAGTCATAAGAAATGTATTTGAAAGCTGTGTGAATAGGAACTGGGTTATGGGTGGCTTTGAGTGATAGATTTAGAACTGATAGCAAATACCAGGAAATAGAATGATGTGCTAAAGAGTGTTACCACACTGACGTTCTGATACATCAGTCTCAGTTAACATTGAAGAAAATGTTAGACTTACTTGGATTGTCATTTTTAAACTAATGCAGTATGTGTAAGTGTATGGAGCAAACTGTTGTATGCAATACACTTTTAAAATGCAATATATAAAGCATAGTACTTTATATGAAACATAGTACTACTTTCATCTTATAATGCCAGTATTCCAGTCATTAGTGTTTTAATGTTATTACTGTATGTGACAATTCAGTCTCTGATTTTGGAATAAAAATTACTGATTGTTGGAATAAAAATTATTTATTGGGGAATATAACATTTGAACTGAGTCATGCATGGGAGTTGTGTAAAGGAATCAAGTCAGCTGTTAAATACTGTAAAGTATACACTGAAAGTGTCAGACATGAAAGTATACATTCTGTGTTTGAGAAATACCTTATAGAATATGGTAGCTAGTCATTAAAAGGCTACAAGAGTAAGTCCAGAAAAAGAATTTTGATCTGCATTGTAAAGGGCCTTGAATGCCATATTAAGATGGTATGGTTGGGTATCCTTAATGCATCATCAAATGGTTTCTTCACTTGACATTTGTGATTTTCTCAGATTTTTTTTTTTTCCCAGGTTCAAGCGATTCTCCTGCCTCAGCCTCCCGAGTAGCTGGGATTACAGGCATGTGCCACTACGCCCGGCTAATTTTGTGTTTTTAGTAGAGACAGGCTTTCTACTAAAAAAAAAGTATATAAGTGACTGGAGTATGAAATCCTTTCATTAGAGGTTTCAGAGTGCTGTTACTACTCCATAGCTAAATACATATGTTACTGTGTCAGTGGATCAGAAATAGATAAATACATCAAGAACTCACATGTCAAAGACAATACATGAACTAAGATTGAGTTGTGAAGGGCCCTGATGTGTTTGGGAAGCAGCTAGCTGTAAAAGAAAATTGTAAATGATGGTTGTAAAGGGCTTTGTATGACATGTTCAGGGATTTTGTCCTATAAATGATATTTTTGAAACAGCCCTTTGGCTAGAATAGGGAAACTGGAGAAAGAAAGAGTGTTAAATGGTTAACATTGTAAATGTTGAAATGGAGAGGAGGTTGGGAGAATTTCTGTGGTGGGAGTATAGGTGTGAGCCACTGGTGCCTGGCTGGACTTAAATAATATTTATTTCTTAGTATTTTATACTAGTTTCTTATTGTGTCCTCGACTCGTTGAGTAGGTGGGAGATACTTATTTGTAGGAGAAGCAGAAACATTTGAGCCTGGATCAGTCTGCTCTAAGAGTCTGAATTGAGTGGTGGTCTGATTTCATTTTTACCCAAGACTACGGTATCCTATGGTATTTTACAAATCTACTTGAGAGCATTCTTCAGGTAGATTTCGTCAGCCTCCTTGGTGTTGTTTTTTCTTTCCTTAATTAGCTTTATTGAGATTTTATATTCTATACAATTAATCCATATAAAGTATTCAATTCACTTCAGTAAATTAAGTTGTGCGATTAGGGCCATGATCTAATTTTAGATCATTCCGTCACGCTAAAAATAAATTCCTTCTGTACAGATTTGCCTATTTTGGGCATTCATATAAATGGAATCATATAATATGTATTGTGACTGGCTATGTCCACTTAGAATATTTTCATGGTTCATCTATGTTGTGCCATGTATCAATACTTTTTTTTTCATTTTATGGATAATACATTGTTTATTCGTTAGTAGATGTACTTTAGAGTTTTTTTCTACGTGTTAAAAAATGCTGTGAAGATTGGTATGCAGATTTTTTTATGGCTATGTGTTTTATTTGAGTATATACCTAGGAGAATTGCTAGGTTGTACGGTGATTAATATGGTCAACCTTACCAGCAGCCAAACTGTTTACCAAAAGTGGCTGTACCATTTGTTTTGTTTTGTCTTGTTTTTTGTGATGGAGTTTCGCTCTTACTACCCATGCTGGAGTGCAGTGGTGCGATATCGGCTCGCTGCAGCCTCACCCTCCTGGGTTCAGGCAATTCTTCTGCCTTGGCCTCCCGAGTAGCTGGGACCACAGGCGTACACCACCATGCTCAGCTAATTCTTGTAGTTTTAGTAGAGATGGGGTTTCACCATGTTGACTAGGATGGGCTCGATCTCATGAGCCACCACGCCCGGCCAATTATACCCTTTTTCTTTCCTTTTTTTTTGTTTTAAAGAAAGGGTTTCACCATGTTGGCAGGGCTGATCTTGAACTCGTGACCTCAGGTGATCCACCCACCTCAGCCTCCCAGAATGTTGGGATTACAGACGTGAGCCACCGCACCTGGTCCTCCGGATGTACCCTTTTATATTACCAACAATCGTGGAAGTTTCCAGTTCATCCACTTACATCCATACCTCTATTTTGCTTTTATCCATTCTAGTCTAGTGAGAGTGTAGCAGGATCTCAGTCAGGTTTTAATTACATTTTCTTTAAAAATATTGAGTGTCTTTCCATGTGCTTTCCAGTCATTTGTTTACTCTTCCACACATGTATTCAGATTCTTTGTCCATTTTTATATTAGGTTGTTTTATTGTAGTTTTCATTATATATTCAATACTCTGGGTACAACATCTGATAGTGACTTTTTAAAATTTTTAACAGTTTCTTAAAATTCCACCATACTGATATATATGAGAAATATGTAGCTATCCATTTGTACTAAGGCTGTTTAGCAGAAGTTTTAAGGATTATGGGTTTTTAATAGATTGAGTAAATCATAGAATACTGGACTCTGGAAATTTATAAGTGGTACATGGATATCTGTAGAGACAACAGACTAGAATGATGCTGTTCGATAAACTTTCTTTGATGTTAAGTGCAGTAGCCATATGTGACTAATGACTTGGACTGGGCATAGTTGCAGGTCTAGAATGCTGCAAAAATCAGTTTTACTGGATAGAATGAGTCTAGAGTTGCATAAGGTATAAGAAATGTAGTGACTTAAAGCCTACTTTACAGGAAGGAAACAACCCAGACTGCAGTTTTAGAGCAAATGTTAAATGTTGGAAGAGTAAATAGGAGAAAGTCATCTGTAGAAATACATTTTTGTTAGTGATTTCCTTACAGCAAGCATATCATAGCAGCTGCAAATGCACATTCATCACGGGCACAGCTGTAATTTGTGTGTGTGTGTGTGGTTTTTTTTTTTTTTTTTTTGAGATAGAATCTGACTCTGTCTCCCAGGCAAGAGTGCAGTGGGATAATCTTGACTCACTGCACCCTTTGCCTCCTGGGTTCAAGTGTTCCTCCTGCCTGAGCCTCTCCCGAGTAGCTGGCAATATAGGCACGCCATCATGCCTGGCTAATTTTCTGTAGTTTCAGTAGAGATGGGGATTCATCATGTTGTCTAGGCTGGTCTCGAACTCCTGATCTCAAGTCAAGTGATCCGCCTGCCTCAGCCTCCCAAAGTGCTGGGATTACAGGCATTAGCCACTGGACCTGGCCAGTAGTTGAATCTTTCTGGAAAATAGATTTAGGTTTTTTGTAAAGTATGATATTCAACTTTTATCTTTTTTTTTTTTTTCCTGAAATCCTTTGCATTCGTGTTTATCAAGCTAGAAAATCAAAACACCAATCTTCTGGCTTTTTAGCTATTTTATAGCTAATTTGGTTTGTTACACATTGTTGATTGTGTGATTTATGGAAAATTATTTCCTAGAAGCCAGTTGGGAACATTTATTTACTCAACAAATACTGGCTATGATCCTGCTGTGAGGTGTTGTACATAGCAGGAATAGTATGATAAGAAATAGAGGCCAGGCGCAGTGGCTCACGCCTGTAATCCCAGCGGTTTGGAAGCCCGTGGTGGGCGGATCACCAGAGGTCAGGAGTTTGAAATCAGCCTGGCTAACATGGTGAAACCTTGTGTCTATTAAAAATACAAAAAATTAGCCGGTTATGGTGGCACGGGCTTGCAATCCCAGCTACTTAGGAGGCTGAGGCAGGAGAATTGCTTGAACCCAGGAGGCAGAAGTTGCAGTGAGCTGGGATCATGCCACTGCACTCCAGCTTGTGCAACAAGAGTGAAACTTTATCTCAAAAAAACAAAAGAAAGAAAAAGTTGGCCTCAGAGAAAAGACTGAGTTTAAGACATTACATGAAGCATAAAGCATATTCTTTAGCTTTTACTTAAAATGAGATGAGAAGCTGTTAGAGGGCTTTGCAAAGAGGAATGAGATTATTCTTACTGAGGATAGATAATGGGTGACAGATTTATCCAGACAAGCAGTCATTTTTAGTGGGACCAGGGAAATGACAAATGGGAGTGATTAAAAGTACTGTAGATGGATTTTGAAGGTGATGGTGAGAAATTTGCTTATAATGTGAGGCCTGAGAAGAGGAATCAAAAATGTAGCCAGACTTTTTGTGCTAGACAACTAGAATCCTGGAATTTTCAGTGACACTGAGTGGGAGGAGCTAGGGTGAGGAGTGAATATCGTAGATCAGTTGTAGACATGTTAAAGTTGATCCACTTGGATAGAGGTCAAGCAGTTGTTTATATGGTTCTAAGGGAGTCATCTGCTTTATAGGTTATAAAAAACCACAATACTGGATGAGTGGAAATAGAAAATGAGATTTTGCGAGTACTGTGACCTTTAAAGAATGGGGCCATGAGGAAAAAATGAGCAAAGAACATTGAAAATGCCAAAATGGAAAAAGTAGGACAAAACTCAGAAGCATGAAGTATCCTGGAAGCTGTATAAATATATATCAAAAGAGTAGAGATGTGAATGAACTTGTCACATGTCATTAATAGTTCAAGTAATATAAGAATTTAGAAAATGTTCTTTTAAATTAGCAATGTCATTGGTGACCTTTGACAAAGGTAAAGTGAATGGGTAGAAATGAGAGACAGCATAGAAAATATATAGTAAAATTCACTCTTAGTGTACAATTCCTATATCAGATTTGATCTACAAAATGCATAGTCATATAACCATCACTAAACAAGAGAGAAACAGTTCACAATGCTCTGAAATGCACCTTTGTCTTCAGCCACTTTTCCTTCACTATTCACCAGCAGTCATATCTGTTTTTATAGACAACTCCTTAAAAAGAATTTTATTGTAAGTGAAAGGATAGCTTTGTTGCTCTAGTGATCTAGCTTGATAAAATGAGAATGCAGGAATCAATGGGTGTATGTTCTTCTTTAAAATACTGTTACATAGTTTCAGTTTAATTTTAAAAATACAGAATTTTTTTTCTTTCTTTTTTTTTTTTTTGAGACAAGAGTCTCCTTCCGTCGCCAGGCACCAGACTGGAGTGCAGTGGCACAATCTCGGCTCACTGCAACTTCCACCTCCTGGGTTTGAGCAATTGTCCTGCCTCAGGCTCCCAAGTAGCTGGGACTACAGGCACGTGCCACCATGCCCAGCTAATTTTTTGTATTTTTAGTAGAGACGGGGTTTCACCATGTTGGCCAGGATGGTCTCGATCTCTTGACCTTGTGATCCGCCTGCCTTGGCCTCCCAAAGTGCTGGGATTACAGGCGTGAGCCACCGCGCCCGGCCAGAATTTTTTTTCTTAACAGAGACCTGGTCTCACAGGCTGGTCTCAAACGATCTACCTGCCTTAACCTTCCAAAGTGTTGGGATTACACGAGAGCCACTGTGTGTGGCTCAATTTCAGGGTTTTTTTTTTTGAGATAGTTTCGCTTTGTCTACCAGGCTGAAATGCAGTGGTGCGATCTTGGCTCGCTTCAAACTCCGGCTCCCAGGTTCAAGCAAGTCTTATGCCTCAGCCCTGAGTAGCTGGGACTACAGGTGCAGGCCATCACGCCCAGCTGATTTTTTTTTTTTTTTGTATTTTAGTAGAGACTGGGTTTCACCATGTTGGCAAGGCTGGTGTTTAATTCCCAATATCAGGCAATCCACCTCCCTCGGCCTCCCAAAGTGCTAGGATTACAGGTGTGAGCCACTGTGCCCAGCCTGAATTTCAGTTTTTTAAAAAATCAAAATTGCACCACACTGTCAGTTTAAAAGTTTATCTTTGGTAAAGGTCCGTACTGACATGGGAGTATGTGTATTGTTGAATATCATGACAAATGAGTAATGTTAAAATTCTTTGGGGCTGGGCTCGGTGGCTCATGCCTGTAATCACAGTACTTTGGGAGACTGAGGCTGGTGGATCACTTGAGGTCCAGGAGTTCACAAGCAGCCTGGCTAACATGGTGGAACCTCATCTCTACTAAAATTACAAAAACCAGCTAGGCTTGGGAGCATGTACCTTTAATCTAAGTTACTTGGGAGGCTGAGGCATATACAGAAGCAAATCTAGGGATTTTTCCTCCCCTTAAAGCAATCTTGAATCCAGTTAGGTTTCTGAATTGAGGATAGATCTAGGACTCAGGTAACCTGCATATTATAGACTAGATTCTTTTTTACTCAATGTTTTCAGGTGCCTTTTCAAATTGTCTTACCATGAAATGTCTAGTTTTATGTGAAGATAGTTTCCGAATGAAACCATAAAGACACCATTTTTTCTCCTTAATATGCAACTTTTAATATTTTAAAATGTCAAATTTTATTTCTCTTAAAATAAGCATGTGTATTTAATGTATTTGTTTCCTCTTTCCAAGTAGTCGGTGGAACCATTTTCAATGAGGTGTCTTAGAATTTGCAAAAATATTCCTAAATACTAATATTTTAACTCATACTGAAAGAATATTACAGAACCAATTATTGATTGATGCCACTGGCTCAGTATAGGAGCTATAGGTACCTATTCTTTTCAATAGGGATGTATGTCGTATTAATGCATATCAGTGGCCTTTGGACAAGGTTAACCAACAATGTGTTAATAACCTGTTTACATTTTTTCCCCCTCAGTTACCAGAATTACATTTTGTTTATTATGTTAGGGTTTCTCCATGTGGTGAATGACCTTGTATAGCTCCAGTGGTGAACAAATGAGCATACTGGTTTACCATTTATAATCCTTTCATATTTTAAATGAATGGTGCTTGCAGTTGATAGTATTCAGTTTAACTGATACTTGATTAGCCAAGACAGCGTGTTTGTGGTGAAGTACTTGGCAAATAGCATTAGAAATCATCTCTTTCAGTTTAGAAATAAAACACAAGCTACAAAAACTTCACTTGTGATCAAGTTTTTTTTTTTTTTTTTTGGGACAGAGTCTCACCCAGTCAGTAGGCTGGAGTGCAGTGGCGCGACCTCGGCTCACTGCAGCATCGGCCTCCTGGGTTCAAGCAATTCTCCTGCCTCAGCCTCCTGAGTAGCTGGGATTACAGGTGCACACCAACACACCTGGCTAAGTTTTGTATTTTTTAATAGAGACAGGGTTTCACCAGATTGGTCACACTGGTCTCAATCTCTTGACCTCCTGGTCAGCCCGCCTCAGCCTCCAAAAGTGCTGGGATTACAGGTGTGAGCCAGCACCCGGCTTGGTTGATTCAGTATTAAACACAAAAGCAAAAATTCCAATTGTGTTATGAATAGTTCTTGTTTTGGGTCACATTTGACATACTGTTTTATTTAGTTATTTTTGAGACGGTGTCTTGCTCTGTCACCCAGAGTGAACTGCAGTGGCATGACCTTGGCTCACCACAGCCTCTGCCTTCTGGGTTCAAGCTATTCTCTTGCCTCAGCTTCTAGAGTAGCTGGGATTATAGGGCTATACCACTCTGCCCAGCTAATTTTTGTATCTTTAGTAGAGACGGGGTTTCACCATGTTGATCAGACGTATCGTGAACTGACCTCATGATCCTTCTGCCTCAGCCTCCAAAGTGCTGGGATTACAGGCGTCAGCCACCATGTCCAGCGTATATTTAAATTTTAATGTAAACTTTAACTTTTTTATATTAGTTTTTAAAAACTACATGGTTAAGGGTTTGAGGTAGATGGCTCTCATCAATTGTTAGTTCGTTTAGTACTTACTGGAGTTAGAATGGGAAAAAACTACCTTGGCCCTCTTAATTTTTGTTTTGAAGTGGAGTCTTGCCCTGTTATCCAGGCTGGAGTGCAGTGGTGCGATCTTGGCTCATTGTGACCTCCGCCTCCGGGGTTCAAGTGATTCTCGTCCCTCAGCCTCCTCAGTAGCTTGGATTACAGGCATGGGCCACCACACCTGGCTAATTTTTTTTTGTACGTTTAGTAGAGACGGAGTTTCACCATGTTGGTCCAGCTGGTCTCCAACTCCTGGCCTCAAAGTAGCCGACCAACTTATCCTCTCTAAATGCAGGGCTTACAGGCGTAAGCCACCCAGATAGGCAAAACAGATTATTTCAATCTGTTCACATTTTAAAGACAAGAATCAGATATTTTATTAATAGATTTAGTTTTTTTTTTGTCTTTTGTAGTATTGACATGTATTAGGTTTATTGAGACCCAGGAAATGGCACTGTGTTAACATCTAATGTCTTATGTTCAGAATATTCATTTAAGAAGCTTTCTTTGAAAATGTGCCTTTATTAAGTGTCTTGTAATGTTTTTACTTTGGTGATTGTGGTAGGTATTTTTGTCTTTTTTTTTTTTTTTCCTTATTTTTTGAGAGACAAAGTTCTATTCTGTTGCTCAGGCTGGAGTGCAGTGGCTCTCTGCAACCTCTGCCTCTTGGGTTGAAGCAGCTCTTGAAGTGCCACAGTCTCCTAAGTAGCTGGGATTACGGGCGTATGCCACTACACCCGCTAATTTTTGTATTTTTAGTAGAGATAGGGTTTCACCATGTTGGCATGCGGGTCTCAAACTGCTGGCTTCAAAAGATCCGCCTGCCTCAGCCTCCCCACCTGTTGGGATTACAGACTTGCTTCTGCATCCAGCTGGTGTGTTCTGTCTTTTGGGGAGTGGGGTGGAGTCTCGCTCTATCTCCAAGGCTGGAATGCGGTGGCACAGTGTTGCATCACTGCAGTCTCTGCCTCCCAGGTTCAAGCGATTTCCTTCCTGAGTAGCTGGGATTACAGGTGGGTGCCGGCACACCCAAGCTAGTTTTTGTATTTTTAGTAGAAATCGGGTTTCACTATGTCGATCAGGGTGGTCTCAAACTCAGCCTTAGGAGCCACCGTGCCTGGCTGGTGTGTTTTGTTTTAATTTGTTTACGTAATTGATGTCTCTAGAATGTTTTAATTTATTTCAAGTGGTAGTTAATTACTTACCAAATTTTATACCAACACTTACAATCCAGTTTGATTTTGGGTGCAGTTATAATTCTCCTAGAGTTTAGTCCTTGTTCCTCTGGTAAAAAGACTTCAGGCTTAATCAGCAAGGAATTAGCACCTATTGTTGCCTTATGATTTATTTTATAGCTTTCTCATACTGAGTATTGCTACTTTTTAGCTGCTGCTTGAAGCAGTCATACTGAGCTTAATATATATCCCTTTTACCTTCAAAGTTTACTGTTTTCATACTACTTCCTCAGATGTGAGAGAGAGTCCATTTCTGCCTGAGCAGCATTTTGTGTAAATGAAAGGCCTTTGAACCCTACTGGCTGAAATATTTGGAAAATATTTTTCTTCAGAAAAGTAGAGAATTTGACTCCTGTGTTCATGGTTCTGTTATAAATTTAAAACAAAACTGTATTACTTGCTTCATTTTGGTTATGTTCAGATGAAATCATAGGTTTTAAAAGGAAATTCTAGTGATACTATGGAACTAGCTAGCTAGCTCATTGGTTTAGATATGGGTGTCAGTAAGGGTTAGTGGCTTAGGCATTAGATTAGGTATTTATATCCAATTGGACTGGGGCTTCAGCTCAGTTTAGTGCTCATGGATATGAATAACTCATTTTGATTTACCTCCAGAAATTGTCTTTATGTAGTTTGGTTTTGTGAAGTGTTATCTTGCACAAAAGATGTTGTTTTCTAAACACTGATAGTTTATAGTTTCTGTATCATTAAACTTGAAGATTTTGGTCAAAAAGACCAAAAGCTTTATGTCAAAATGTGAAGGTAGTAGTGATAATAAAAAGTTACTCAGTATCTTTTTGTGTTTATTCCCATGAATGGATTAAACTAACAGATTAACTATATAGTTAATACTTTTTTTTTTTTTTTGAGACCCTGTTGCTCTTTCCCCAGGTTCCAGTGCAGTGGTGCAGTCATGGCGCTCTCACCTCCTGCGCTCAACCAGTCTTTCCACCTCCGCTTTCCTTACTCCCTATTAACTTAGGAAAATGTTCCTGTTCATAGGCTCTCCCAAGAGGAGATTAAATATTACATTGTTAAAATAGTATGGAAACACTTTAGGTTGACAGGGGAGAGAATTATCAATGAGATGTTGTAAATGTTTTCACTATGGGAAGATTGGAGACATTATGTAACTCCAAAAACTCACCACCATTGTATATAGATAAATAAGCGGGAGAATCATAACAAAGATGATTCATAAAATTTTAACGTTCTTGACTATATCACATTTGGTTTTTAAGAAATCTTTGCAGTTGGTAGGTGTATTTTTGTAGAGTACCTCGGCCTATGTGTTAAGTTGGTTGCATTTTTGAAAAGTTTGTATGGCTAGAATTAAAAGACCTTTTTATACGTTGCCATAGGCTTTTATATAGAAATGACAACGTGGAATGTAGAAAGTCTAGAACTGATGTCCATGTAAGAAGTATGTCGTTAGGTTTTGAATTTTCTCTTCACAAATCTAAGAGTCTGCAAGCCACCACTTTGGTGTATCTTTATCAATCACTGGGGCAGTAAGTTTATTATTACAAGATACTTGAAATGAAGAATTCTAACAGAAACAAGCATATAGTTGTTTAGTGTGTACTGGCCAATGAATTTAGACATTCGTGAAGAGTGAACAACATAGACAGTGGTCTCTGCCCTGTTGTAATTAAGCATAAATTTAGTTAGAAATGATACTGTTTTTTTATATGAGTTACTTTTATGTCAGTGGTATTTATACCTAGCCAACACATTTTGCTATGATTTGCTCAGTTTCATGAAATTGCCCTGTTTTTATAGGTCAGAAATGATCCACAATTTTTACATGGTTTAATCTTACATCACTAGGTGTAATAATTTGTGTGTTTCTGTGCGTGAAAAGATCAGGGATTTGGCTAATGCTAAATACCTGTTTATATACCCAGTTAATTGGAATCTTTTTAAGAGTATTTGACCTTACGTGAATTATTTATTGTACTGTATATAGGAAAAGAATAACAAAACAAAGGCTAGTCATTATAAAAAAAAATGCCCTATTAATACTGCCACTAGTACAGAGGAACTATTTATATCCAGTGCTAAAGGCCAGCCAACCATATAATTTGATTCATGTATTGTTTCTTAAGGAAAAGTTGCTGCAGTATTAAAACTATTTTATCAAATTAAGGAGATTTTTGCTGGCCTTCTTAATGAAATTTAGTAAAATGAAACAACTGAGAGACAATGGATATTATGTATCATAAGGTGTGTTGAATCGTGCTGAGTTAATGTTACGTTTGAATGAATTTTATTTTCTTGTTGTCCAATAGGATGTACAGTTACCCAGCACGTGTACCTCCTCCTCCTCCTATTGCTCGGGCTGTGGTGCCCTCGAAACGTCAACGTGTATCAGGAAACACCTCACGCAGGGGCAAAAGTGGATTCAATTCTAAAAGTGGACAGCGGGGATCTTCTAAGTCTGGAAAGTGTATGTATTATTATTTCAGTATTGTGATTTTGATATCTCGTGTTTTGTAATAGGGAAGCTAATGCAGTTCTAGTATTTTTGTGCTACATGGCTTTGTGTCTTCAAAATGATGGAAGACGCTGGGTATGGTGGCTCAACGCTTGTAATACCAACACTTTGGGAGGCCAAGTAGGGCGGATCACCTGAGGTCAGGAGTTCGAGACCAGCCTGGCCCAACATGGCGAAACCCTGTGTCTACTGAAAATACAAAAAATTAGCTGGACGTGGTGGTGCATGCATATAATCCCAGCTACTTGGGAGACTGAGGCAGGAGAATCGCTTGAACCAGAGAGGCAGAGGTTGCAGTGAGCCAAGATCATGCCATTGTACTCCAGCCTGGGTAACAAGAGCCAAATTCCATCTGAGAAAAAATTAATCCAAAGTGATGGAAGAGACAGGATTGTGATTCAGTGGCCAAACTCCTCCTGTAACTGGAAATATGGAGGGCAATAAAACGTTACAGAAGGTTTGATGCAGTGGCGCATGTCTGTATCAGATGCTTCGGAGGAGGCTAAGACTGCCAGGATCTAGGCTGTGGTGGGAGGATTGCATGAGGCCTAATGTTTGAGACTGTAGTGCACTATGATCATTATCTGTGCATGGTCACTGGACTCGGGCCTGGGCAACGTAGTGAGAGCCCAGATCTAAAAGACATTAAAAACAAAACAACCATTACAGAAAGTGCTTTATAATATAATCAAAGTTTTTGACAAACTTAAAATCAAGGCCCTTCATTACCGGGAAATCTTTAGTGGCTCTGTCTCTCCCTGGGGAACTTCTATCAGCTCCTGGTGTAGTCTAGTGTGAATGCATTTGCTAACTCATATCTTCTAGTACATTTGATTTTAATCCAGGATTTTGTTTATATTAAAGTGAAAGGAGATGACCTTCAGGCCATTAAGAAGGAACTGACCCAGATTAAACAAAAAGTGGATTCTCTCCTGGAAAATCTGGAAAAAATTGAAAAGGAACAGAGCAAGCAAGCAGGTAAATGGGTTTTCTGCTTGTTGGATATACAGTTGGGCTAGTTGCATAAGGCAGTTGAAAGTATGTGTTTGAATAGTGGAATATAAAGCAATTTAATATAAAACTTGGGGAGTGTGAATTGGGAAAGGCATTTGTGTGGGAGGATTTAGATTTGTGCTGCAGTTCTGTGATCCTTAGTGGGAATTGTCTACATCCTGTGGACGTAACTGCCCCTAGACAGACTTGTCCTTCTCATCCCCAGTAGAGATGAAGAATGATAAGTCAGAAGAGGAGCAGAGCAGCAGCTCCGTGAAGAAAGATGAGACTAATGTGAAGATGGAGTCTGAGGGGGGTGCAGATGACTCTGCTGAGGAGGGGGACCTACTGGATGATGATGATAATGAAGATCGGGGGGATGACCAGGTGAAAAGCACGGGAAAGGAAAGAAAAAGGTGGTGGAGGGGGGCTCAGGGACACATGGAGTGCCTCTAACTCCATCCTATTTGTGTCTGTTTCTCACAGCTGGAGTTGATCAAGGATGATGAAAAAGAGGCTGAGGAAGGAGAGGATGACAGAGACAGCGCCAATGGCGAGGATGACTCTTAAGCACATAGTGGGGTTTAGAAATCTTATCCCATTATTTCTTTACCTAGGCGCTTGTCTAAGATCAAATTTTTCACCAGATCCTCTCCCCTAGTATCTTCAGCACATGCTCACTGTTCTCCCCATCCTTGTCCTTCCCATGTTCATTAATTCATATTTCCCTGCGCCTAGTCCCATTTTCACTTCCTTTGACGCTCCTAGTAGTTTTGTTAAGTCTTACCCTGTAATTTTTGCTTTTAATTTTGATACCTCTTTATGACTTAACAATAAAAAGGATGTATGGTTTTTATCAACTGTCTCCAAAATAATCTCTTGTTATGAAGGGAGTACAGTTCTTCTCATTCATACATATATTCAGTAGTTGCTTCCCTAACTGCAAAAGCAATCTCATTTAGTTCAGTAGCTCCTGAAAGCAGCTTTGAGTTAGAAGTATGTGTTACACCCCAACATTAGTGTGCTGTGTGGGGCAGTTCAACACAAATGTAACGATGTATTTTTGTGAATGAGAGTTGGCATGTCAAATGCATCCTCTAGAAAAATAGTGTTATAGTCTTAAGATTTGTTTTCTAAAGTTGATACTGTGGGTTATTTTTGTGAACAGCCTGATGTTTGGGACCTTTTTTCTTCAAAATAAACAAGTCCTTATTAAACCAGGAATTTGGAGAAAAATCACCCTGGTTTTTATTTTTGTATTATTGTTTAAACTCTTTGTTTTACAGCGTCTTCCACAAAACCTCTAGAATGCACTAGATAAATTTTTCTTGGAGTCATAATCATTATGCATACCAACATAACACTACTCAAATTATATTTCATTGAGATGCGTGTTGCATTGAGGAGTCAACTTGACATCAAGTGGAGATTGTTTTCAAAATGGCTTTTACGTCCTAATGAAAGTTTGGGAAGTATATCCTGTCTGGCTTTTCATTAGTGCTTTGTAGTCCAGCTGGTACCCTTTTTGAGGTTTTTGTTGTGTGCTAAATTGTTTCATCCTTAAATAGGAGAGGCTCAAAAACATTAAGATTTCAGGAAAATTTCAACAGCTGGATAGTAGAACCCCTGCTTTCTTCTGTTTTGTCTTTTTAATTATTTATAGCCTCAGTTACCTTCTGAATTCTGAAACCTCCATGTTACTGAAAAACAAAAAATTTTCCTCATATTCCATAGTCCGCCTTCCCAGGTGATTGAGAGCATAGAGAATGTTACACATTTATTTTACGCTAAACGATCTTTTACCCATATTAGCTAATCTTTGCGTATTCCTTCAACTTGCAGTGATTGCGCTTTTAGCATCCAGTCTTAAGACGACTATATTAAACATCTACCAGTGTTGACACCTCATCCTTGAAAGGCCTAGTTCATTTTTATTTTTCAGCTTTTCCAGCACAGCAGAATATGGCATTTACAATTTTTGTGTACACAAACCTTGGATTCCCCTATCAATTTGCTATTGTTTCATATCATGCAGCACTAGCCTTTTTTCATCTTATGCATTACAAGCAAAATTTATATTTTATAGC
>PVKV010016339.1:0-51096 GCA_004027835.1 Alouatta palliata
CCACACCTGCATCTGTATCTACACCCACACCTGCATCTATACCTGCACCTGTATCTACACCCACACCTGCACCTACATTTGCACCCACACCTGCACTTGTATCTACACCCACACCTGCATCTACATTTGCACCCACCTGCACATGGACCTGCAGCTGCACCTGAACAGGCACATTGGCACCTCAGCTCACCCCCTTCTGGCAGGCTCCACACAGACTCCCAGGCTTTCTCTTTGCCCTGCTCCCCCACTCCCCGCAGCCCGCCAGCTTCACGCGGCCCCTCCCATAGTGCCCAGTCTGTCTCTCATCTGCATCCTCGTCCTCTGCCCCTCATCTGTGCACACACCTCCTCCTGTCTACACTGGCTCCCCTCCTTCCAGAAGAAGCTACTGAAACACCCGGTATGTGATCAGCCTGTCTAGGCTCACAGAGTGGTGAGATGGGATGACTACTGTCACCCCACAGAAACAGAGGCTTGAATGGCAAGGACCCCCAAGGCCAAGTCCTGGGCTCCTTGGGGACCTCCCTCCATCCCTAACCTCTTCATGGGGCCCTGCCCCAGCCCAGCCCACGCCTCCCCTGTGGCCAGGACCCTCAGCTGTCTGTGCACCAGAACTATCTGGGCAGTTTTACAAATGTCAAGGCCCAGGCCCCACCTGCAAACTCTGAGTCAGGGGTCTGCCCTGGGCTCCAGATGCTGTGTGTAGCCCAGCAGGTACCCCCCTGCAACGGGTCTTTCTAGTCCTCATTCCTGCCGACTTCCCTGTGGCCCAAACCCAGCCCCAGGACAAGGCAGCCCACCCCACCCTACAGGGCCTACATCTTGCAGGACTATAGCGGAGGCCCAGCCACACCTGTCACTGCATACGTGGGGCACACAGGGTGCCTGCTGCCCTCTCCCTCTGCTCCCTGGGCCCACTCCTCCAGGACTCCTGTGTCAGCATCACTGTCTCTCAAGCTGCCCACCCCCTTCTCCACCACTTCCCAGAAGCACTGGAGCACTTTCAGTAAAACCATTCAAATGAGAGAGGCTGGCAAGCCTGTGGCTGTGAGCACACACAGGCACTGTGTAGGTGCTTGTGTACCCAGAACCCCTCCCCAGAGACAGCACACATGTGAGACAAGAAAGGGGCCAACGCAGTGGCAGGGAGGCTACCCAGCTCTGCATGCCTGTGCCCCCCTGTGTCACCAGACACAGAGACTGAGGCACCCGAGGCAGCATCTCCACCGGAGCAAGTCCCTGCTCAGAAGCAAGAGGGCTCCTAAGACTGAGGCTCTGCTGGAGCGGGACAAGGAGAGGAAGCTGCTACAGGGAGCCCAGACACAGAGGGAGTCCTAGGGCTGGCGAGGCAACCTGGACAAAAGCTGCCCATGCAAGACAGCTCTGAGGCCCAAACCCACTGCTCTCTGAGGGTCCGGCAGACTCAAAGGGGGGCTCCCTCAGTGCAGCCATCACCAGCCCACCTTCCAGGCCTTGTCTGAGACACACTGGACTGCACCACTTTTTGGGTTTCACAGGAACTGAACAGGATTGATGTTGGAAAGCCACAACAGTGAGAAAATCAAGCATGGTCAGCCTCTAGAGCTCATCAGAAGGCACTGCCAGGAGCCGCCCCCACAGTGCCGGGACCACACTGCCTCGCCACACAAGCCTCTGTGCTGAGGGCCTGCCTGAGCGCGCGGTCACTCCTGCCCTCACTGACATCTCTGCAGGAACATGCTCTCCCATCCCCCACTCAGGAGCCAGCCAGAGCATGCAGCTTGTCCTGCAGCCTCTGGAAGGCCCTGCCCTGACTGCTCAAATGGCCTGCAAGGCCAGACACACTGGAGGGCGAGGGGCCTGCACCCAGCCACGGGGAGTTGGCCAGGGACACCCACTGTGAGGGTCTATGCCATGCCATCTGGACAAACCAAGAGGGTGAGGCCTGCATGCCTGGGTCCCACAGGGTTGCTGGTGAATCAATGAGCAACATTTAACTAGTCGGCATGGAAAATAATACATTAATCCCCCAATTATCATACCCAAATCCTCTCCTTTTCCCCCAGCAGTAAACACTGAGCAAACGATCCACAATAAATTAACATATTTTCCTCCATTTTCTTCAGCTGTTTTTTCCAAGCAGCCCATACTTAAAACAGAGCAAATGGACCATCAAAAACTGACCTACGCTCCAAATGGGAGACTTTGGGAGAGGAACTGCCTGCAGCGGGATGAGGGGGGCCGGCACCCTCAGTGGCCGCGGGCAGGCACACTCCCGCAAGGCACAGGCTCGGCGGGGAAGCTCTGAGTCTCCTGTTATCAGTGTGTCCATGAATGGGCTGCCCCACTCCCGGGCTGAGATTCACAGCCAGGAGCCCAGGACACAGCGCCTCCTCACAGACAGGCACAAAACCCTCCCCATCTCTGTTCCCATCTCCATGCCCCCTGCAAGTCCCCAGGTGCCCACAACAAAGCACCTGGTGGCCCCAAGGCTCTTGGCTTTGTCTGCTCTCATCTTGGGTGGCCTCCGACACCCCCCACCTCCAGGGCCCCGAGGCCTCTCCATGGACCTCAGAGGGGCCTAGAGTGTTTAGGGACCTCTCCCACCACTGAGGCCAGTAACTGAGGTGTTGGCTAGTGTATACTTCTTCCCAGAGGACAGGCATCCCCAGAAGAGCTGTGTGGAAAAACCTCCGATTAGAAAGAGAAGCTCACAGCCAGGCTTCACCCCCAGCTACAAGCACATCTCTGCAGAAGGAGCTTAACATGGATAGAAACCACCTAGTGCCAAGCCGGAAATCTGTCCCCACTCCCAATAAAAGAAAGCATCTTACAGCTGGCTTTGTGATCAATATTATGTGAACATAATATTGCATATGAAACAGTAATTTATGAAATAAAATACAGCCGATTGATTTAGCGAAAGCTCTTTTCAATCAGGCCCTTAATCCACCTTGACCAAGCCCGCCCCCCATCTGTCTAAAAGCAGGCCTGGCCTGCGGCCTCCACCTGCCCACGGAGCAAGCTTGGGGCTGTGTGGAGCAGTTGGCAGCACGGCCTTGGGTTGCCCAGGGATTCTGGAAACCAGTCTCAGAGGCAGACCTTGGGAACTGAGCAGGACCCAAGCATGGGCTCTGTCTTCCCCAAGCCAAGTCACTGCTGGACAAGGGACCAGTCGCGTGCGTACACCCAGACATCACCGCCCAGCACTCGTCAACCCTTCAGGACCCCAAGTTCGAGTTCCGGAATCAGGCAGATGGGGATTCTGGGCCTGCCTCTGTTGCTTCCTAGCAGCATGGCCATGTGGAAGTGGAAGCCCTCAGAGCCTCGGTTTCCCCATCTGTGCAATGGGAATCTGCAGCTGTCATGAGGACCAGGAGGGCTGTGCTCCCCATGGCAGCTGCAGCCCCCAGGGGTACCATGAGGGGGCTGCAGCTCTGCCCCCTGGGTTACCCGTCTGTAGTATATGTGGAAATTCCCATAAGATTTCCATGTGGGAAAAAAAAGGTCTCGGCACTTAAAACTAAAAACCTGTGGTTCTGAGAGAATTCGCCAGGGACTATCACAAGAAAAATAAGCTCTGTTTGAAAGCAAAGCCCCAGTGAGACCAACCAGTCCAGCATCTGTACCCTGTGGTGTGCTCTCCTGCCCAGGCCCGGGGGTGGCTCAGCACTGGCTCTGGCTGCGCAACCACCGCACAGGCTCCCAGCACCATGGCCGAGGGCCAGCTCCGGGCCTGCCTGGTCCCTGCTCTTGGGTGCTGCTGGGTGGCGGGGCCCACCTGCTAGGGTTGTACTCCATGGCGCCGACCTCCTCGCTGGCCTGCAGCAGGTCCAAGATGCCGGCTGCCGAGCTCCCGCTCTCCTTCTTCACTCTGGCATTGCGGCCGGGCTTGGTATCCGTGTCAATGTGCAGTGAACCTTCGTCCGAGGAGTCGTCACTCTGCTGCTCAAGAGATAAGGCACCGGTCAGGGGAGGGTCCGGCCACCGAAGTGGCCTGGGAGTTGGGAGGGGGATACTTTTTTCCCTTAGGGATTAAATTAGGTTTTTTAAATGTTTTTAAAGAGCACTGCCTTTCTTATGAACACTGCTGGGGTCAGATGAATGAGCAACACACGGACGCACGGGGCAGATGCAAGTGCCAGAGCTCTCTCAGGACCACAAAGGACCAAACTGTCTTCACACTGTGCACCGTATTCACAGAGAAACTCTGGTTCAAAGGAACCCTTACTCGAGGGAGCCCCAGAGTGTCAAACATGTAAAGAGATGCCGCCATGATTGGATGGAGAGGCGGGGGTAGGGCCTGCAGCCCCAGAGGGACCTCCAGTTGGAGGAAAATAGCTAACAGACTCAGATCCCGATAACCTCCCCCAGCAGGGGGCTCAGCGGGCACATGCTCCTCATACGCCCCGCCAGAGATGACCACTGTGTCTTTGAGTTGGATGTGACCTTAGAACACTCAGAAAATGGGGGGGCAAGGGTAAGAAACACCTTCAGACGCCACCCTGGAGTCACTCCAACCACAGCCTTGGGGACTGCCTAGAGATGGCCTCCAAGACCGAGGAGGGCCCGGAAGGCAACTCACCTTGTACGCTGCTGAGTCCAGCTTTGGCTTCGTGACAGGCGTGGGCAGCACCGCCTTCTTATCCAACAAGACTGAAAGCACAGCAGACAGGAGTCCAGCAGGCTGCTTGCGGGGAGCCGGCCACCCCGGGAGGACCTCTCAGGGACGGGCCGGGCCTCTCTCACACCCACTCCCCAACACTCCCTCCCAACTCACAGGACAAGTCCCTTTTCGGGGCGTTTTTCTTCCTCCTGATGGGAAACTCGTCGATCTTGAGCTCGCCATCGTCCGACACGTACTCATACTCATCCCGCACAGGCTTGGGCTTGTCCTCCTTGAAGTTCTGCAAGGCCCCGAACACACCAGGGCTGGTCGGGGGCCTGAGCGCCTTGGAGCTAGAGCAGAAGCGAGCGGGTCAGCAGCATCCACATAGCCCCATAGCCAGCGGACAGGTGGGACCTCCCAAGGGGTCCCCTGCCAGGGCCACGGCGCGATGGCCTCCAGGAGGCAGACGAGGCCCCCACTATTTGAATTTCCATCTGAAGAAGCCGCAGGCCCAGCTGAGGTGGGAGGAGGGCAGAGGGCCCAAGCCTCTGTGGACAGGAGGCCAGGCTGGGCCCTCAGCCCCCACTGGGAAGCTACCTGCCCACAGAAGGGGACATTCCCCAACCCCATGTCCTTCTACACAATGCTAGGTCCCCCCAACCCCACATTCAGGCAGAGAGTACCCTTCCCCAGGCAGTTTAGATGCTCAAGCCAGTGACCCCCAACTGTCCCAGGGCCATTGGACAAGCTTAAGCCCTGCCTCCAGCCTGTCTGGGAACCCTGGCACATGCTGAATTGGTCTTTAAAAGGAATAGGATCCAACTTTCCTATTTTTTTCTCCATAGCTATGCTGGAAAAATAAACTCAGGGCCAGGGCTACAGGGTAGATGTAACAGCCTAAAATATAGTGTGTCCAGGCGCGGTGACTAACGCCTGTAATCCCAGCACTTTGGGAGGCCAAGGCAGGCAGATCACGAGGTCAAGAAATCAAGACCATCCTGGCCAACATGGTGAAACCCCGTCTCTACTAAAAAAATACAAAAATTAGCTGGGCATGGTGGCATGTGCCTGTAGTCTCAGCTACTCGGGAGGCTGAGGCAGGAGAACTGCTTGAACCCAGGAGGCAGAGACTGCAGTGAGCCGAGGTTGTGCCACTGCACTCCAGCCTGGCACCTGGCAACAAAGCAAGACTCTGTATCAAAAAAAAAAAAAAAAAAAAAAAAAAAAAAATAGCATGTAACTTGTCTCCCTGCGGGGGCGAAAGAAGACTACTTCAGAGTTTCGCCTGCAAGCAGCTCTGGCCTTTGTCATCCCAAGGGTTTGAGGATAGGTTTCTCTATATAGTAGCTGGGACAACAGGCTAAGGCAGAAAAGTCTGGAACTTCAGACAGACACAGCTCCAATTCCACACAAATAGAAGTATAGACACCTGGATAGAGCACCAGGGCGAGGCTGCTTCCAATGCTCTAAGTGAAGAGGCAGCGAACCCCGCTGCCTTACGTGCTGAGCCAAGAACACACAAGTGTTCATGCCGGCCTTTCTCATCAACTCCTCAACTCCCTAGCACCGTCACAGAGTGAATGCTGTTTAATAGCTTCCCAGGAACCTAGAAGCAGAACTTCAGATAAAGCAAGCAACATGCCCAGGGCCATGAAGCTGGGCAGCGAAGGACCCCACAGACCTGCCCCTTGGCTGACCAGCCTCGCATGTTGCCCTGAGCTCCCTGGCCCTCACAAGGCTCTGCCTGGACACCGTTCTCCTTCTCCACCACCCAGAAAGAGGCCCTCTGCTCCCATCCCTTCAATGAGGAAATTACGACCCAGCCAAGTTAATCAGTGGCTGCTGCAGAATGTGGCCACCCCTCCCACTGGGACCTGTCTGACTCTGGCCAGGTGTGGGGCCGCAGCAGGTGACATGACCCACGCACCAGGAACACACACAGGCCCAAGTGTTGCCACTGGAACCATGAGGCTCTCAAGGCTACCACTGGGCTCAAAACCCTCAGCACCCCTCACCTCACCCCAAGGCTCATTCAGCAAGCACATACCTCCCAGACACATCCCCTAATCTCTGCTCAGCACCACCTCCTCCAGTAGGCCCTCCTGACTCCCAGATGGGTCACATCCTCAGCACCTCAGGGTCCCATGCTGGTTTCACACCAGGTCCTCCCCACTGGCCACTGGGCTCCAAGAGCCCAGGACCCTGTATCCTACTCATCCTCAGCACCAGCTCACAAGAGCCACACGTCTAACATTTGTAGAGTCTCACAGCCTCCCTCCCTGCCTGGGGGCCCCATCCCTCACTGTAGGTTGCCTACATCTTCCGGCCCAGCCCCACCCAGGCATGTCTGCTTCCTCACACCCACCCTGCAGGGAAAATGTAGTGGGAGGCAGGGATGCAGCTCTGCTGGTGTCTAGGCCCTGAAGAAGACGTGCCGGGAACAGAGCTGCAGTCAGTGAGGTCAGCAGCTCAGAGGGAGAGGCGTCACCAGAGGTGTGTCAGCCAAAGGCTGTGTATGTATGGGGTGTGTGATGTGCGGCATGTGTGGCTGTGTGTAATGAATGCAGTGTATGGTGTGTGTGTGTGAGATGCAGAGTGCACGCACATTGTGTGTGTAATGTGTGTGTGTGGTATAAGGCAGTACGTATAATGCAGTATGTACGGTGTGTGTGATGTGGGGTACGTGTGAGGTCACCGTTTCCATCCAGGCACTCACATACCCGAGGAGTTTCTTGTTGGAGAAAGAAAAAGAGAACTTGTTGTCTTTGTTTCCAGCTAGAGGCGACTTCTCTAGCTTCTGCTCCTCTTCCATCTTCAGTAAGGAGTCCGGTTTGCTGTTCTGAAAAGCAACAGCAGGGCCGTCCCTGAGCCCCACAGAGGAGTGGGGGGTCAGGACCCCAACTAGTGTCAGTGGGCAGAGGCAGTTGCTGGGAACATGCCTATGGAAAGTCACCCACAGCTCTGGTGGCCACCTGGGCCACTGCGAGGTGCTCAGGAGTCTGTACCCCATGGACTCAGTGCCTCAATGCTGCCTGTCCCCTAGGGAGTAGGAATGAAAACCAGAGTGTAGACAGTGAAGGGAAACACTTTCAACATACAGGATGACACATTCAACCTCCTGCATTCCAACCAAGTCAGAGGAAGGTAGTCCATAGGTGTCCACACACAATTCAGACCCACAGAGCCACACCCCATGGCACCACCTGCTCAGGACAAGCAGACACATCTGCACATTCCTTCACACACACAGGGCCTCGCAGATTCACATCTCTGCTCACACTCACCGAGCTGACGTGCATGCACACATGCACGTCTCACCTTGTACTTCCACTTGGCCTCTGACTTGCTCTTGGTTTGCTCTCGAATTTCCAGCCTCTCCACATCATTCTGCATGTGGACCACATCTTTGTTGGGCACACTCAGGACACTCTTTGTGGCCTAGAAAAAAGGGCTACTATGACCCAAAGGCAAACACAGAGAGCTGGTGGGACTCCCTTGGGCCACAAAGATTTCTTCTCTCCTAGCCCATATGCCTGCAGCTCATGCCTTCATCCATCTACCCATCCATGCATCCATTCACCCACCCATCCATCTATCCATTTATTCATCCATTCATTCATCCATGCATCCATTTCTTCATCCATCCATCTATCATCTATTCCTCCATTCATGTACACATCCATCACCCTTTTGTTCATTCATTCATTCATCCATCCATCTACCCATCCATTGATTCATCAATTCATTTATCCATCCATTGGTCAATTCACCCATCTATCCATCCATTTGTTCATCCAACCATCCATTTGCTCACCCATTCATTCAGCCATCCATCTATCCATTCATTACTCCACCCATCCATCTGTCCATCCATCATTAGTTCATCTTTTCATTCATCTACTCACCCATTCATTCATCCATCTACCCACCCATTCATTCATCCATCCATCCTTTTGCTCATCCATCCATCCACTCAACCATCCATCCACTCACCATTTGTTCATTCATTCATCATCCACCCATCCATTTGTTCATCACCTTTCCATCCATTTATTTATCTATCCATCCATTTATTCATCTATCCACCCATTTATTTTTTCATTCATCCATCCATCTATTCATTCATCCCTCGATCCATCTACCCATCCATCGTTTGTTCATTCATCCATTTATTCACCAATCCATCCATCTACCCACCCAGCATTCCATTCTTTCATCAATCTACCCATCCATCCATTCATCTATCTATGCACTATATTCATCCATCCATCCATCCATCCATCGATCCACTCATTAATCTATCCATTCATTCATCATCCATTCATCCACCCATCCATTCATTTATTCATTCTTCCATCCGTCCATCTACCCATTCACCCATCCATTCATTTATTCATCCATCACCCATCAGTTTGTTCATCTGTCCATCCATTCATTCATCTATCCATCCATTTGTTAATCCATTCAACCATCCATCCATCAATTCATTCATTTATCCATCCATTCACCCATTCATCCAGTTATTTAGCCAACTATTCATTTGTTCATGCATTCATTCACGCTTGCCCTGAGAAAGAGAACACGAAAGTGGGACTACAGGGGTGTAATCCCACTATACTCCTGTGGTGCTAGCCCTGAAGTGTCCTGGCCCCCAGGAAGTGGATAACAGCCTCCTCCTTGCAGAAGATCACACTCAGTAGTGCTTGATCTCAGGAGTTCATGGTTCCTGAAGCTCAGACCTAAGATCCTCTAGTCAGAGTGCGTCTTCAGAGCTGGGCCCATCTCTCTCACTGTCCACAGGGGCTCAGATTATCAGGGAAACCCTGCTCCTGTCCTCACCCCTGAACCCCCTTCCCCTCCAGCGGCACTCTCCCTGTTGTTTCTGCACAGATATCTCATCTACCTTCAGGCTTCAGCCTCAATCCCTTGGCCCCAGGGAGGACCAAGTGCTTCTTTGTCCACTGGCAACTGCCCATCTGGTTAGGAAACCTAAACTAGACATCCCCTCCTGGAAAACCACCATGCCTCCTCCACCAGGTGGCCCTCCTGGGTGCCACCCCTACCACAGCACACACACATTGTGCTGCCTTCCTCAGTGAGGGCCTCCTTCCAGACCCACTGCTCTGTGGCTTGCTGGGGCAGAGCCTGTCCACCCTGGGGGGTCTGGGCCTGGATGCAGCAGGACTGGGTCAGGACCAGGCAGAAAAGTGCATCTTCTGGGCCAACTGAACCCACAGCAAGGGCCCAGACCCCCACATTCTCCCAGGGGTCCCTGGAGAACAAGGACAATGGGCCCCAGCTATCTCCATCCCACCTGGTGATGAGGTGGGGAGTCAGGCTGCGGGGGGCCCACCTTGCCCTTCTTGGGCGGCTCCATCTTGGTCAGTGCCTCCTTGGTGTGGGCTTCGAGCAGGTCCAGGTTGGGGATGGTGGGCGAGGCTGACTCCCGGGACTTCTTTCCTTTCTTCTTGCCTCCATCTTTGAGCTTCAGCATTTTGGGGGGCCTTGGGGGCTTAGGGGGTTTTGGAGGCTTGGGGATTCTGGATGGTTTGGGCATCTTCACAGTTTTGGGAGTCTTTTTTTTGGACACTTTCTCCAGGAGGGATTGAGGTGGGGTGGCCTCAATGGGAGAGGGGGGCTCCTCCTTCTCCCGGTCGCCGTCACAGACCTCATCTGACGAGGCAACAGTATTCACTTCCGGTCGGATGGCTTTGGAGGCATTCTGGGGTACAGAAAGGAGAGGGTCACATGCTGCTTCTGCCAAACTGTGGCCCAGGAGGGTCCACACACCAGGACGCTGGAGACCCTCACTGCCTGGCTGGCAGGGAGCTGTCAGCCCAGAAGGGCTGACTACCCCATACCATCATGTGACACACTCACACCCACCCCATGCTGTTGTGTAATACACTCACACCCGCCACAGGCCATTAGTCACTTGCTCTCCCCAAGGCTCTTCTGTCCTACCCCAAGCACAGCAGCTGGAGGCTTCTCCAGGATCACACAACCTGGGACTCAAGGGGCTGAGTCAGGGGCTCTTCCCACAGAGTGCCCTCTCGATGGGAGCTTCAGAGGGGCCAGTACCATCTCTCAGTCCCTACACACTCATACCAAGACACAGACCCAGCCAGAGACCTGGGACCCTGAGCCCTCACAAAGGCAAGCTCGCCCAGGAGAGTGCAGGGGGGACCGTCTGGGTCACTGGCCTTCCCAAGCTGGCAGTTCTGTGTCAGGCAGGCCCCCAGACCCAGAGAAAGACAGGAGGCCCTCCCCCATCCCCAGAGGTCCAGCCCAGCACCTAGGCACGGCCCCACCTCACTGAGCCGGATCTCTTTGGCCAGGTCTTTGATGAGCTGTGAAGGTTTGAAGTGCTCCGGGAGCTCATCCTCATGCTCTGCCAAAGCCTGTGGGATGACCGGGCCCAGGGTCAGCACCAGACACACCCCGTGGTCCTCACCTATGCCTGCATCCTTGCAGGTTGTCCCCTGATTGCCGAGCCACCCACACGAGCATGAGGCCAGGGGCTTCCCAGCCAAACTCTGCCCCAGAAGAGGTCTCTGCTGTGACCCCATCAATAGGTGGACAAACTGAGTACCAGAAGGGACAAGCTTGCTTGAGGCCACCACCAGCAGGCTATGGAGTGGACATGGGTCCCATCCCTTCTTCCTGGTCAAAGGCCACTCCACTGGGCCACATGGCTGAGGTGAGGTGGGAGAAGTGCCCTAGACTGCCCTGGGCCTTGAAGCCTGAGGGAGATGGTGGCTGCAGGATGACCCTGGGAGTTCACCGACTGCCTCTCCTGCCTGGCCCACCCACAAGAGAGGCAGGCTGCACACAGTGTCCCCTGCAGCCTGGCCTTCCCCTCCTGAAGGCTTCCTGAAAACCTCCACTAGCCCTCTCTGACCTGGGAGAGGGTCGTCCTCTCTCAGGAGCGGACACGGTGTCTCTGCACAATGAGAGCCCCAGCAGGAAACACTAGCCCAGAGGGTGCCCAAGGCTGAGTCAGACCTTCCCCTCCCTTCTGTAGCCAAAACCAAAGGAAGATGTTAAGGAACACAGGAAGCAGCTTCCATGGAGGCGCACACAGGAATATCATCGGGGAGGGTCACAGGGAGCGGCTTCCCAGGTCACAGAGCAAGGTGGCTGGGGTGCTGCACCCAATCAGTCAATGTGGCTTTTGAGCTGATGCCAGGGCCAGCCAGGAGGAGCCAACAGGGCATCCCCAGCACTCCCTGTCCTGGGGCCAGCCACTCCCCCAGTCCTTCCCTGCCCCCACCAAATGCCAGGCCTTTCCGTGCTCACACAGTGTCATCTCACCATGGCCATCTGTCCTCTACCCGCAGACTATCTTCCTCCCAGGACACACTGGCACCTGCTCACCCTTCTCCCACCAACTTGCGACCAAGCTGTGAGCCCCTGATGGAGGAGCTCAGCATCTACATCTGTCCTCCTCCAGCCCTCAGATGGCCCAGCCAGTGAAGAGCAGGGGACGGACCCATGGCCAAGCCAGGCAGGAGAGTGCCACCATCCTTCCTAGGCCGGATCTCACTGAAGCAGAACAAGCCCTGGACATTGCTGCCGGGTGTCCGGGGAGGTCCTCCCACCTGTCACTGCTCTTCTGCCCTAGGGCATTTGTCACATGAGTCCTACCTGCTTCTTCGTCCACGATCGGAAAGCACCATTGAGAATTTTAGCTCCTTGGACTAGATGAGGGGGCAGCTGCTTTCCAGATTTGTGAGAGCCTGGGAAGGAGACACAGGTGAGGTGGGTGGATGCCCACTGCCCACAGGTGCCTTCATGCCCAGCCACACAGCCAGACCGGGGGACACCAGGTCCAGGCTTCCAGAGGTCCCCCTCTGCCCACGGCCACCAGCCCAACTGCCAACAGTTCCTCTTGGAACCTGGGGATGACCATCCTCCTGGTGGCCTGCCCTGTAAGAGGAAACACTGGCCCTCCCACCATGCTCCCACTGTCTCACCCTCCAGGCCCCTAACACAGGCTGCCTGGCTCTCCTCACTCTGTCTAATACACTAGCCTCGCCTGAGCAAGGGGCCCAGTCATGCCAAGACTCGGGCCACAGGCTGTCCCCAGGCCCACACCAGGCATCCCCAAGCACCTCTTCCCACCTCACGGTGCCCCTCAGCACAGTGGAAGGACCAACCACAGCTCAGCTGGGAGGTGAGCTCCTGCTATGGGCCTCTCCTCCCTCTTCCCATTGGAGAGGGCTCCAGGGCTCTGACTCATTAGGGCCACGGCAGCTCCTCTCAGTCCTGGGGGCCAACTGAACTATCATCCTCTCAGAGAGGGGGACCCAGGCAGAGAGGACATGGCCACAGTGGCCTAGCTGGCCAGTAGTCAGGCTGGCCCTGTGGGGTAGTTTCCCGAGTGCAGCCCTGATCCCCACCTCCCTGGCACGAGTCCCCTGAGGACAGGGCTAAACTCCCATCCTGGGCACTTCCTTCTGCCAGAGTCAAGCTCAGGGTTCCACATTTGGGAAGCAATGGGAAAATCTTACTGAAACCTGGCCAGCCATGACTAAGGAAGACCATTTAACCTTCTCCAATTAGGGCCAGAGTACAAAAGGTTCTGGATAAAAGAGCTCACGGCTGCTATCAGAACCAGAAAAGAGCAACTTCTGGTGAAGGGCACACAGAGAAAGGAAATCACATAAACACAAACCCTCCTGCAGGCTCCCTCACACTGCTGGGCAGAGTCTAGACACCTGAACAGAGTGGTGGCTGCCGGGAGCCACCTGCTCTCATCTGAGGGTTTGACTAGGCAGGGTGTGGCCCGGGACAGAAGGAGTGGCCCAGGGATGCCACAGTGCATCCAGAGGTCCAGGACTGAGCCACAGGCCTGCCCCTTGGTCCAGCTACCATGCTCCTGAGGGATCCTAAGGGGACCCAGAGCTCACTCACACCCACTCCTCAGCTGGTGACAGAGCCAGGGCCCCACCTTCCCAATGGAGGCAAGTATGGAGGCTGGAGCAGGGGTTATTGATACCTACACAACAGCCACGCACACTCGCCCCCTCAACCCACAGTGTTCTTTCTAAAACAAGGGGCAGTCTAATTGGAAGGAGAGGCCCAACCTGTTCAATCTGGTCCTGCATTATACAGATGGGGAAACTGAGGCCCAGGGCTGAGTCCCAAGGGGACATACTCAGGCCACAGGAAGGCGGTACTCACACCCAGACAGCCCTGACCCAGGTCTGGCTGCCCCACAGCCAAGAGCCCCGGGCTTGGACGCCCGCCCTGGAGTGACCAGTACCTTTGAATGCCTCCAGCAGATGCTTCCCCATGTACCAACAGGCAGTTTCGAAGTTGGGAAACTGAGTCAGGCTGCCCAGTTTCAACCTCCTTTCCACTTCATATGCTCTGGAAGCCACCAAAGAGCTGTTCTCAGTGCACTGACCATCAAGCAGGCGATGCTGGGGATGAATCCCGGCCCCAGACATACCAGCTCAGGCCTCCCCACTGGGCCCTGCATAGCTGAGGTGGACCAGGGGAAAACTGCCCTGGGTGGCTGCAAGACTCAGGGTCCATGAGAGCTCGGTCGTGCCCGAGAAGAGAAGGCAGCAGCTTTTTAAGCAACCCCAACCCCAGCAAGGGCAACTACAACCGTCCAGCAGCCAGATCCCTGGAGGGGCCAGCCTGCACGACCCCAGAGCCCACCTCTTCCTTCCCTCCACATCATGAAGAGGCCCACTGAGGCTGACGGTCATGTCTAGGCCACCCACGGGCAGGCCGAGCCAGGACTCAGCCCCAGGTGTCCGGCACCCCCCCAGCTGGAGGGAGGACGCTGCCCCACAGAGCCCGAGGGCGACAGCGCGGCCGGCACTACCTCATCTGCATCTCGACACTCAGGCTGTGGAGGAAATGTCCCGCGAAGGCCAGGCAGTCCACAGGGGTGAGCGTGGCGTAGATCCAGCCTGGGAGAGAGACAGGAGTGGCTGGCGCCCTACCTTGCTCCCAGGAATGGGCTTCTAATGGCTCCAGATCAGGAAGCGGTGGAGACCAGCCCAGCCCAGGCTCCAGCTCCTGCTTGCCTGTTCCTTGATGCCCTGTCCACCTCTGCAGCTTCACTAGCAGCCTGAGGCCTCCCTAGGAGGAGCTCTCTGGCCCTGGCCCTACCCCAGCCTCCATGTTACAGGGTCAGGGGAGAGGCCGCATCTGAGGCGGCACAGACTAGTCAGTCCAGCCTGGCACCACACAGACAAGGAACCCAAGGCCCAGAGCTGAGGGGACTTGCTCAGGCCACATGAGGACAGTACTCAGATGGAGAGAGGAAGCCCCAGCCTGTGTCCGGCTACCTGGCATCCCAACCACACTCAGGGGCAGGAGACAAGGCCGAGGCAGCTGCATCGCCCCCAGAGCTGGGACAGGTCCCCCGGTTATCCTTGGGGACAGAGCCTGGGCCAGACCCAGCTCTTTCCTCAATAGCTCTGACTGTGAGGAAGCTGACAGACGGAGTAGGGACCCAGAGATTACAGAAGATTCTGAGGCTTATAAATCATTAAAATGTGAGGGCCTCAGTTTGATGCTTATTTAAAATGAAAAAGAAAACCTACAAAACTATTCAATAATCTGAGCACCAATTGGCTATTTGATGATACTAGGGAACTGCTGTTAATTGTTCATTTTCGAGGTGTGAGGACACTATTGTAGCTATGTTACTTTAGAAGGAAAGGAAGTCCTTCAGAAATGGTGTTATATTTAAGTGAAACAGTGAGGTGTCCGGGATTTGCTCTAACATCAACTAGGGGAACACAGCGGCTCACAACGGGCTTTCTCCTTCAGCACAGACTCCAAATGTCCCCTAATGGTACTTTAATTAGCAGCCAGTGCCCTCCTTCCTCACTGGCTCTGACGCCATGGCTGCTGTCCCCACACAAGGCTCTCTGAGCTGGGACTCCAGCCATGGGCTCTGTCACAGTGAGTCCAGCCAGGCTGTGAAGGAGACTGACTGGCTGCACAGCTCCAAGGTGGCCTCAGTGGTGAGAAGTGCCCATGCTGACCAGAGAACACAAGCCCCATTGCTGGCCCCTCTGCAGGGACTTAAGCTCCGGACATGGGAGCAGGCATGCCAGAGATGCCAAGAGATCCCGTGGTGGGGACACGGTCCAAGGGACAGGACAGTAACCTTGATGAGGGCCGGCAAGCCCTAGGATATGGTCCACAAAGCTGCCCGCACTCACCTGAGGGGATGAAGAGGGTCTGGCCCTGCTTGACGATGCATTTGTAGCATTTGTCGACCTGGTCAGCAAAGAACATCTCGCTGTGGTTAGAGGCAGACCGCCAGCGCTCATACAGGGAGATGTTGGCCGAGGCTGGCCTGATGAGATAGAAGGTCTTCTCCCCCTGCCAAGAGAGCCTGTTGGCAGAGCCGCCCATGCCAGGACGCAGGGAGGGGGTGCAACGGATAGGTCCTAACGTGAAAAGTACCCTGCCCGGGTCCATGACTCCTGCCTGCAACACTGAGGGCACAAGTGCTTTGCAATTCACAAGTGTGTGTATTAGGAAGGTTCTGGGTATCTGGGCCCCCAGCACAGTCAAGAGCCAAAGCCCATAATCCCACATTACGTTGTTTTGAGGCACTACAAATGGTGTGGGTGCCCAGGCTGGAAATAAAGCTGTAACTAGCTGTCAAAAGCATTCCAGGTAGCTCCACTCTTGAGAGCTACTTGGACCCCAGTCTGGGTCAAATGATACCACTGTGTCCCAGGCAGTCTTATGCCAGGCCCCGGGAGGGGCTCTGCACTGGGAGCAGGGCCAAGGCAGGTTCCGAGGATGCTGCAGTGACTTGCTCAGGGCCTCCCAGAGGTGAGATCAGCACACATACCCACCCCCACTCTAGCTCCAGCTCCAGCCCAGCTCCATCTGGTCTAGAGAAGCTCAGTTAGCGGCTGGGGGGAGCCCGCAGCTTAGGGTTTCCTTTGTTTCTGTTGCTATTTACATCTCAGTTTTCTTCTGGCTTCCCTCTCTCGGCCTCAATGATAAGGCTCCTAGCCTTCCCTGCCCACTCAGATGCCCCCATCCTGCCCTCTGGCTCCTGTACAGGGCCCTGGCTATGGCTGGCCCCTCTTCCAGGATGTCTTCACAACACCCCCCTTTCTTCTCTAAGGGCACAGTCATCCAGCAGCCTTACCCAATTGTTAACAAGCCTGAATCCGATGAGAATCAGGTTCTCTGGTCCCACACGCACCTCTGCCCCTCCACCCAAAGACATCTCCATGGCCTCCTGTCCCAGGGATGGATGGACCGGTGTCCCTCTGGGAAGTGGCATCCTGGCCACAGCTGGGGCTCGTGGGGACTGCAGACAATCTTGTGGATGGATCATGGCCACGGCAAGGCCAAGGTGCCCTGAGGGGCGTGGCTCACCTTGAGCACGTGGTACCAGGCAGAAGCACCCCCAGAGTCGATGTGGAAGTCAGTGTAGCTGTCCTTCACGCAGATCAGGCAATACTTGGTCACTTTGGGCTTGGCCAGCAATGCGTCGTCTGGCCAGTAGTTTTCCACCCAGGACAGTTTCTTCACGATGTCAGGTGGCTCCACGAAGCTGGACATTCTAGGGGTAGGAGAGGAAGGTGGTAAGGAAACCTGGGACCCCCTTTTTTATGTCCCCTAGAGCAGGAAACATGCTTTGTGAGGCACGTCTCACACTCTCTCACCACCTGTGGGCCACAGGTCACAGATCCCATTTCACAGAACAGCAAACAGGATCACAGAGGGCGGAAGGAGCGCAGGCTCCAGATATGGCCCTGGCAGAAGACTAGGTTGGACGCTGGCCTCCCCCTGCAGAAGACGATGAGAAGGCCCCAAAAGCATCCATCCCTGAAAGAGAACCTCCTCTCCTGGGAACTGAGAAGTGAGTCTTTCCAGATTGGCCACGTGCAAGTGGCTATGGCCAGGCTGGAGCACAGATATCACTTCTCATACTCAGCTCTGGCATCACCTGAATAAAGCCACTGCTCTCCAGAGCTGACAACAGGATGCCCATGACCCCTGGCCACGTCAGATCACTGTCAGATCCAGCCAACTCATAACGAGGAAAGATAGGAAAATGCACAGGGAGCCTTCAATTCAATTGAATGTCACTGTTGTGGATAAAATGCATTACATTCCATCAAAAACATCAAACTAGGCTGGGCACGGTGGCTCATGTCTATAATGTCAGCACTCTGAGAGGGCAAGGTGGGTGGATCACCTGAGGTCAGGAGTTTGAGACCAGCCTGGCCAATATGGTGAAAGCCTGTGTGTACCAAAAATATAAAATCTGGCTGGACATGGTGGTGCGCCTGTAATCCCAGCTACCTGGGAAGCTGGCGCAGAATTGCTTGAACCCAGGAGGTGGAGGTTGCAGTGAGCCGAGATCATACCACTGCACTCCAGCCTGGGCAAAGAGTGAGACTCCATCTCAAAAAAAAAAAAAGAAAAAAGAAAAAAACTCAAGCTCAACAGCACCTGTGCGGTGACATTTCAGCTGCCACTAAGAACCAGATCTGGGGAGTCCTTGCTGCCTCCAGGAAGACAGGGTCTGTCATGTCTCTGCCATCCCATGTGAAAGTGCTGTTATCGCTACTGGAAGGTGACAACAACCCAGACAAGATTGATCTGTGACAATCTTGTCAGAAATCTCAAGCAGAGTCCTGCCGCCCCAATCCCACCAGCCTCAGTCACAGACCTCACCTTTAAATCTCCAGCATGTTCCAAACTGGGACCCTTCTCCATCCCCCAGGAGTCCTCATTGCCCCCACCCATACCCACTGCCAACCTCTGAGCCCTCAGCAGTCTGGGCACATCACTGCCCACAGGAGAGGGTTCCCTGCCACAAGGACCCTGGTGACCCGTCTGCAGCTGAGTCCTTCAAATACCACACACCACGGGGGCCAGGCTGCCCCTGCCTCCCAGCATACCCTCAAATATCCTTCTTTCCCTTGCTTGGCCTGCTTAGGTGCAGGCCACACCTTTCTCTGAGTTGGAAGGGGTTGGTCCTCAAAGCCCCCCTGGACACGCAAGGCCACCATGAGCAAGAGTCCAGATGTGACATGAGTGTCTGAATGACCAGCAGTGGGCACATCACCCTAGACCTGCTACACAGCAGGCATCTCCCTGGTCTGGGGGTGCACTGGTCACTGTGGGCCCCCCTGAGGCAGCAGGCCCCAAGAGCTGCCCCAGACAGCCCATGGGGTCAGGCCTGACCTCACCTGCTTGGCCAACATCCTTGGGGACAGACTTAATGATGAAGCAGAGCCCACTGCATGGCCCTGACCCAAGCCCATGTGAAGGCTCTGGTAGGTAAGTGCCCAACAAAAGCTGCAAATGACCACCTGGTGGTCCATGGACTGGGGCAGTGGACACAGAAGGCAAAGGGATGGCCCTGAAAGGCCCAACGGAAAACCACAGGCCAAAGCACCATCTCTCCCTAGCTCCATCACCCAGACGTCTCTCCGTGAGAAGTCCCCCAGTCCAGGCAAGGCAATAAGTTAAGGTGACAGAGACATGACTCAGTTATATTGTTTGATACCAAAGCAACACATGCCACTTTTTCTGATACCATAACTCACTCCATTCCCCTTTTTTACCTTTGCTGCTGGAAAGCTCAAACGAAACTGAATACTCATTATCTTTTTTAAAAAAATTTATTTTTAAAATAAAGACAGGATCTTGCTTTGTTGCCCAGGCTGGTTGCAAACTCCTGGCCTCAAACGATCCTCCAGGCTCAGCCTCCCAAATTGCAGGGATTACAGGCACGAGCCACCATGCAAGGTCATATTACTTCTTTGTGGCTCTTGGCAGTTTTATATTCTCTTTCTTGGTGTGGTTTTAGATAATTATTTTGTTTCTTCCTACCTGCCCCTTCGCACGTGTTACATACTTTCAGGAAGTAGGCATAATCAAAATGATACAGACTGAAGCCATCCTTAGCCATCTACGCCTTATGGTGAGTGAGTGTTCTGGATCTTTCCCAGGGGCCAGTTGGAGGGCAGTGGAGATTTGATGGAGAGGGGCTGAGGGGTGGATCCAGGGCAGGCACCGACCACAGCCACGCCGGCAGCCCTGGGGGAAAACAAGGTCAGAGCCACAAACTGCAGGTCCGGCAGCCCTGCCACCAGGAAGCCAGGCTGGCGTAGGTCAGCCCTGACAGAGGATGCCCTGCCAACAGTGACCACAGGGCTGCTGACAACCAGCACCAGGAACTCAGTGGGACCTGGCCGTGGGGGGCCCGCCTTGCCTGGAAGGCAGGGAGGAGGGTCACAGCAGCCGCCCCTGCAGGAGCTTGTGTGTGTGAGTGCAGGCATCTACACGGGTGTGTGCAGGTGCTGGCAACTGTGCCGGGGATGGGGGTGTTAGGAATGAGTGTGCCAGTGAGTCAGTGTCTCAGTGTATCAAGGATGTGCGTGTCATAAGCATGTCACGAGTCTATTCATTGTTGTGTTTGAGTGTGTCACTGCCTGGGTATCAAGAGTGTCCACAAGTGTGTCTGTGAATGTCCATGAGTGAGTGTATTCCATGTCCATGTCATGTGAGCGAGTGTGTCGGTGTGAACGGGCCACAAGTGTGTTGGTGTGTCCATGAGTGTACCATGTGTTGGTGAGTGCTACGTGTGTATGAGTGTGTCCATGTGTCTGCTAGCATGTCGTGTGTATGCCCACAAGCGAGTGTTGGTGTGTTGTGAATGTGTCAGTGCACTGGTGTGTGTCCATGTGTGAGTGCACCATGAGTTGTGTCTGTGAGTAGGTATGTGTGTCACGACTGCGAGTGTGTGACGTATCTATGAGTGTGTCATGAGTATGTCCATGAGCCAATGTGAGGGTCAGTGTGTCATGAATGAGTCATGCGTTGGAGTGTCCACGAGTGGGTGTCATGAGTGTTGGTGTGTCCATGAGTGTGAATGTGTGTCCATAAGTGGGTGTGTCATAGATGTGTCTGAGTGTGTCATGAGTGTGCATTCTGGAAAAAACTACACACTATTACCAATGGTTCTCCCTGAGGAGTGGGATGGGTGTGGCCAACGCCAGAGGAGGCTTTGCCTTTTTGCTCCTTATTTTTGTTTGAATTGTTCACAATGTGTCACCTTCATACTTTAAAAGAGAAGGAGCTGTGGGCCAGCCTTAAAAAAAAATGGAAGAAAAAGGAAAAAATCTAAAAGAGAGAGAAACAGGAAAAATCAGTGTGTGCCATGTGTGGTATTCCAGACTCTGAGACCTTCAACCTGTGCTTCTCAGGCAAGTGCCAAGGATGGCACAGCGCCCCTGCCCCAACCCCAGTACCCAAACCCCTAGGGTGGCGGCACTCACCGGGTGTCGGAGAACTCGAGGTTGGTGACGTTAAGGACCCGCTTGCGGTTGGTGCTGTAGTAATAATCCACAAACTCCTTCAGCTTCATCTTGCAGTCCTTCTGCTTGGTGACATCTGTCACATCCACACTCCTCTCCGGCCCTGGGAGGTGGTGGGAGGAGCCTCAGCACCCTGGAAAGGTGGCACAGCCTCCCCAAGGCTGGGATGTGTGGAGTGGACACACACCCTTGCCTGCCCTCACACTCAGCAGGAGCTGCCAGGGGCTGGATGCTGAGGCTCTGGGTGCCAACGTCAAGCTTCACCCACTTGCTTTTCCCTTGGCTCAACAAAGTGCCACAACCTTCTCTGACCTGGTGATGCTTCGAGGCGGCCAGGTCACAGGCCTCAACAAGGGTGGCCAGATTAGCAAATAAAAACACAGGACGCCTGGCCTGCTTCAGTTTCAGATGAACAACAAATACATTTTAGTATATGTTCCAAGTAATTCATGAGACATACCTACCTTTTAAAAATTAAGCTATCAAAACCCCAGCATTTCTAGGGCACCAATTCATTACTCTGATAACTGGCAAACTGATAGATAAAGGAAAAAGCCTTTTCTATAGTTGACAAAAAAAAGTTCAGGATAATCAGATGAGCTGAGGAGGAAAATTTCTTTATAAAAGACTCATGACTGATAGAGGGAGAAGGAAGGACAGAATTGCCAGTCACCCTTCACAATAGTTCTCCATGGCTGCCCTGACCACAAAGTGCAAAGCCATAGGATCAGTGTGGACAGATGAGGTGGGCGCTGGGGCCACTGGCCTTGTTGGCATCTCTGCAAAGGTGTGGCCAGGCATGGTAGGCCTCCCCACAGATGGAAGCACAACCACCCAGAGGGAGTCCTGCCAAAAACCTGAAGGCAGGTCAAGCAAGCCTCAAACCACAAGTTTATAGGAAACACCCAGGAAGAGGGACCTGTTCATGGACAACACTGGGACGCTGGCAACCAAATCCTGGATGGGGGACATTCTGCAGGACCAACGTGGCCTTCTCTCCAACAAACCAATGGGATGGAAGAAAATGGGGCTGTCGGAAGAAAATGGGGCTGTCAGAAGAAAAGAGACTTCAGGGACATAGAAACCAAATGCAACGTGCGGGTCTCATTTGGATTCCACAGCCAAATGTAAAAAGGCATTTTTGAGGCAACTGGGAAGAATTAAACTGGGTCTTACATGCCACCAAGGAATTATTGTTAATATTATCAAGTGTGATGATGGAATTGTAATTATATATATTTTTAATTGTCTGTTAGAGCTATACACTAGAATTTTTATGGGTGAAATAATGTATGTAAAAAGAAAATTTTTTTTTTTTTTTTGAGATGGAATCTCATTCTGTTGCCCAGGCTGGAGTGCAGTGGCGCAATCTCAGCTCACTGCAACCTCCAACTCCTGGGTTCAAGTGATTCTTCAGCCTCAGCCTCCCAAGGAGCTGGGAGTACAGGTGCCCGCCATCACATCTGGCAAATTTCTGTATTTTTAGTAGAGATGGGTTTTTGTCATGTTGGCCAGGCTGGTCTTGAACTCCTGGCCTCAAGAAATCCACCCACCTCGGCCTCCTAAAGTGCTGGGATTACAGGCATGAGCTACCATGCCTGGCCAGAATTTCTCTGAAAATACTACAAGAGAACAAGAAAGTTGGGAGGCAGAAAATCAGCCAAAAGCTGGTGGTTTTAGTTTCCAGTGCTGGGTGCATGAGGGCTTACTGTTTCTCTAATTTTGTGTGTTTGTAAAGTTCCACCATAAAAAAATTAAGAGGGAAAGGAAAGACACAGAAGCAATACAAACTACGAACTGTCTCCCTGCTTCTCCAGGGACAGCTGTGGCGGGAACAGGGACAGGAGACAAACCAGGTCCCACCCGCATGATTAGGTGAGCCCAAGGCCTTGATGGCAGAGCAGGACCCACCTCTCAGAGCTGTGGGAGGGAGGAACTTAGCTCCTACACGGGAAGAGCTTAGAAAAAATGCCTGGTGCTGGGCAGGCCCTCACTAGATATCAGCTGTTACCTGGGTGCACCCTGCCGGGGGCTGGGAACGTGAAAAAGCACTGGCCTGGCGAGCACGACTACAGCTGTGGCACACAAGGCTGCCTGACCAGCATCATGCAGCAAGACAGAAACAGCCCACTGGATGGACGGCCACGGCCCCTCTCTACCCAGGCAAACCTGCGGCAAAGCCAAGTATAGGCGAGATCAGGGGCTAGATCCTGGCTCAGGGCAGGGTCAGCCACAGCTCCGACCATGCCCACCTGCCCTCCTCCTCAGTAAGCACCCCGCAGAATCAGCCCCTTTGCATGGACGACACCCCCACCCCAGGCCCCAGGATGAGCCCTTTCTAGTCCCTCTTCCCAAGATGCCTGACAGCTCCCACAGCACTCACTCCTCCTCCTCACGAGTCTGGGAGTCCAGTCTTAGTGGACCCAGGGTGGCCACGTGGCTCCAGAGAAGAGCCCTGGCCTCAGCCCCCTGCTGAAATTGAACTCAATGGCCTCCTGGGGGTGTCCCTATGTGCCCAGAGGCTTATACAGGTGATCTCATTTCATCTCCAAATCGCACCCCTCAAGGGGTTCACAGAGGAAGACAGTGAGCTCAGGGCAGTGGGGTCACTCATCTCGGGGCTGCAGCACCCAGAGGCCAGCATGCCTGCCCACCTGCCTCCTGTCCTGGACATTTGCCCGTTCAGGGTTTTTCCTCCCCGTGTCGGCCATCAGGCATCCCCCATGAGCACCTTGAGGCCCTGCAACCATGTGGGCCTCCATGCTTGGCCGTGTGGCCACTTGGCCTGTCAGGGTCCCTGTTAGGTGTGCTGGCCTCTCCCTGCTGCTGTCTCTCGAATGGCACCCCCACAGGCACTTCCTTCACCCACAAGTGCCCACCTGAGCCCAGCAGCTCTAGAGCTGCAAGGGGACACGAAATGGACACTGCTGATGGCAACGGCACTGGCCAGAACCCAGACGGAATCCAGACGAGGAGGAAACTCTGGTGCTGTGGGGGCAGGTCATGGTGCAGATGAGGAAGGCCAGGCCCCCAGCCAGGCGGTCAGGATGGGGACACCCCACACCGGACAGGACCTCCCAGGCATGGCGGTGTCATGTAGCACCCACAGTAATGCAGTTCATAGCTGCCAGAATCAAAGGGCCTCCCAGACCAGCCCCCACATTGCAGCCAGAGTATCTGGGAGGACAAGGGACCTGCCAGGTCACATATCATCTCAGTGGGACATATGGTCTGATCTCAGAGCACTGGGAATAGAGTACAGTGAGCCTTGAGCCTCCCCTGCTCACGGCACACATGAAATACGGCCAGGGTGTGGGGAAACAGCACGTACAGCGGTGGGTGCCCCGGCCCTCCCAGCTCCAGCCCCAGAGCACTGCGAAGGGGGTGGTGCTTACCCACATAGTTCTCGACGTCACTGACATAGAACGTGGGGGCCGGGACAGCCAGGCCCAGCCCATCTTTCTTAGGGACGAGGATGGGCTCGGTGAAGCCGTGCTCCTCCATGTATCCCACCGTGAGCTGACTGCCCGGCACACGGGCCACCACGTCTTCAGCACTGCAGGGAAGCACAGGTCAAGAGGCCGTGTCGGGCCCGAGGGCCACATCATAGCCTCCTACACCAGGACAGGTGAGCCTGGGTCTGGCCACCCACCTCCCACAGTCATAGGAGGAGGCCTGGCTGAGGTGTCACACCTGGGACCACAGCCAGTGCAGACGCAGTGCTGACTCTGGAACCCCACTGTTGGGGGAAGCGGGAACATGGGGTCCCACATGTGTCAGAGGTGACAAGGGCCTGTCCTTCCCAAAAACAGAGAGAGGCAGGAAGTGCCTGGGCCTGATTGAGGCTGCTTGCCCACCACTGGTACCCAGCTTGACCCATAGGTGAGGACGGGAGCAGCTCCTCTGCTATACCTCCCACATACCCCTTCTCGGCTTGGTGCTTCCCACCTGGTGGGGCCACTGAATCACAGCTCAGGAACTAGAGCCACTAAGATGTCTCTGATATTGGGAAGGCCTTGGACAAAGCCACATGGAGAGGGCAGGGGTAAAAACCAGGTCTTCTGTCTCTCACCCTGCCTAGCCTCTCCCCATACTCCTGCCCCAGAGGAAGCGGCAGAGGGGCAGGGCCAGGAGGAGGCCTCTGGCTGGCAAGGATGACCAGCAAGTGCAGTGCCAGCTCTAAGGACCCAGACAAAAGCATCCCATCCTGACCTGCTCCCCTACTGGACACAGCTACCACCACAGGGCTGAGGCAGATGAGAAGGGCCCACAGGCAAAGGGGACAATGAACTTGGCAGAGCATTGACACACCCTAGCAATCTTCCCAGGGTCATGGGGCCCAGAGGGAGTGTGGTCTGCCCAGGGCCACACAGCTGGACTCAGCTCTCAGCCCCAGCCCACGCCCCAGGCTGCCTTCTGCTCCTTGAGAGGCCACTGGGCAGCTGTGGTCCAGGGGACCCACTAGAATAGCCCGTTTGGTGACCCTGGGGATAGGCTTCCACGGGATGGGCATAGCTGTGAGCAGCGCCAGGGAGGAGGACAGCAGGGAACAGGGGCAAGAGCAGGAGGAGAGTGTACCAGCCAAGGCCTCTGATGCAGAGAGAGGGCAGCGGGTGTGGGAATGACAGGAGCTGTGGCTGGAGGGCTCCTGCTGCATACCAGGAGCACTGGGAGCCACCAGAATTCCTTTTTTTTTTTTTTGAGATGGAGTTTCGCTCTTGTTGCACAAACTGGAGTGCAATGGCGCAATCTTGGCTCATTGCAACCTACACCTCCCAGGTTTTAAGCCATTCTCCTGCCCCAGCCTCACAAGTAGCTGGGACTATAGGCATGGGCCACCACGCCCGGCTAATTTTGTATTTTTAGTAGAGATGGGGTTTTACCATGTTGGTCAGGCTGGTCTCTAACTCCTGACCTCAGGTGATCCGCCCACCTTGGCCTCCCAAAGTGCTGGGATTACAGGCAAGAGCCAGCGCACCTGGCCAGCCGCTGGAATCCTAAGCAGTGCTGCAGTGTAGTCTGTGGTTCTCCACTGCTGTGTGGACAGCGGCCTGCAGCAGGGCAGGGTGTGGGCACAGAGAGCGTTGGCAGGCTCAGCGTACTATGTCTGGACTAGGGGGCAGGGAAAAGGCCAAGGGGGTTCAGGAGATCAATAAGTCTGATTGATCAGAAAGTGGTAAGCTCAGAAAGTGGTAGGAAACAGGAAGAGGCAAATACATATGCCCAGGAGACTGCTGTGAGTGACAGGGGTGGGGGGCCAGAGACAGGACCATTTATAGAGGGCATGGTGGAGGGGCAGGAGCAGGGGACAGGAACAGATCAAGAGTTGATCTGGGGACACGTGGTCTGAGATACATGGCAGATTCTCCTGGGATATGCCAGCTGGACAGACAGGCCACGAGCTTAGAAGAGCTAAAGAGGTTGTGGAGCCAAGTCCCCAGCAATGCCTCAAGGAGAGAGGTCAACAGGAGAGGAAGCAGGCAGGTGAGTGGAAACCCATCCCCAACAAAGGACAGGACTTCAAGGATTGGGAGGGCTGAAGTGCCTAATTTTGCCAAGAAGGCAGTTAAGATCAGAACTGAAGAGTGTCCACTGGCTTTGACCGCATGGGAATAGTGTTAAGGATAAACCTGGGGGAACTGGAAGGTGAGGAAGAAGAAAGAACATGTACAAGCAACTGTGTGAGAAGCTCAAGGGATAGAGACCATGCAAAGGAAGTTCTGAAAGCAATGGGGAAAGCCTCCCATTCACCTTGGCCACAGGCAGAAAGTTGCCCTTGAAGAATCCCAATGCCAAGGTCCTATCTAAGAATGAGAGTTCCAAACTCACACTAAACCCATGGGTTAGGAACCCCAAACTGGATCTGGAACTAATCTTGTGGAAACCCTAAGACCTTAGCAAAAGGCAAACCCAAACCATCTTGTAGGTGGAGAGTAGCCAGACATACTAGTCTCGATGGAATGTAACCCCTATGAAGCACCATGCCCCACAGAAGGAAGTGAACCACCAAGAGGGTCGGTCAACAGATACATCAGAGATCACAAGAACTGAGGATAACAGAACAACTGAAAAGAGATTTGAAGATAAATATACCGAGCACATTCAGGGAAACAAGAGGATGAGGCAAAGCACAGGGATGTATTAAAAAAGAAAAAAGACCAGGTAACATTGAAAAGAAAATTTGTAGAAATTTTAGAAATAAAAAATAGGACGATCAGGTCAAGAGATCAAGACCACCCTGACCAACCTGATGAAACCCCGTTCTCTACTAAAAAATAAATTAAAAAATTAGCCGGGCATGGTGGTGCGTGCCTGTCGTCCCAGCTACTCAGGAGGCTGAGACAGGAGAATTGCTCAAAACTGGAAAACGGAAGTTGCAGTGAGCCGGGATCGTGCCATTGTGCTCGAGCCTGGCAATAGAGCAAGACTCTGTCTCAAAAAAAAAAAAAAGAAAGAAAAAAATGACGATTGAAATTTCTAAATTCAATGGCTGCACTAAACAGTAGATGGCTAAAAAATAGTAAATTTGAAGAAAAATTTTTAAATGATACAATACAGAAGAAATGCTACTAAAAGAGAAAACAGAGTATTTTTCAGAATTGGTATGTGACTCTCCAAATTAAAGAGGCTTACTGAGTTCTAAGCAGAATAAACAAAAACAAATGCACAACCACAGGCACTATTGTACACTCATGTACTGAGTACATCAAAGACAAGGCATATCAAAGACAGAGACCATCTTAAATGTTTTCACAGGAAAAAAAAAAACAGATTATTTACCAGAAACAATACTAAAAAAACAGCAAACAGACTAACAACGGACATCTCATTAGCAAGAGATGTCAAAAGACAATAAAATACCTTTCAAAGAATTAAAGAAAAATAGCTTTCACTCTAGAACTTTAGATCAATTTTAGAATATTAGAATCATGTAAGAATAGACAGTCATTGTCAGATAAGAGAGTATGTTTTTCGTAAGCCTTTGCTGAAAGAACTAAAAGATATAACTCTATGAGAAGGAAATCAAATCTAGAAGAAAGGCATGGGATTCAAGAAATAATGGAAAACTAATCTACAGATTCCACACAATCCCTATTAAAATCCAAGCTGACTTCTTGCAGATATTGACAAACTAAACTTGGAATGCTGAATAAAAATGCAAAGCACGGCTGGGCGTGGTGGCTCACACCTGTAATCCCAGCACTTTGGGAGGCCGCGGCAGGTGGATCATGAGGTCAAGAGATTGAGACCATCCTGGCCAACATGGTGAAACCCCATCTCTACTGAAAATATAAAAATTAGCTGGGCATGGTGGCATGAGCCTGTAGTCCTAGCTACTCGGGAGGCTGAGGCAGGAGAATTACTTGAACCTGGGAGGCGGAGGTTGCAGTGAGCCAAGATCGCACCACTGCACTCCAGCCTGGCCTGGCGCCTGGCAACTGAGTGAGACTCTGTCTAAAAAAAAAAAAAAAAAAAAAGCAAAGCAGTCAGATGACCAAAACGGTCTTTTCAAAGAACAACAATGTTGGAAGACCCTTTCCAACCTCAATATTCAGTACCAAGCTCCTACAGTCAAGACTGTGGTACTGTCATAAGAAAAGACATACAGAGCAATGAAATATACTTGAGTGCCCAGAAATAAATCCTTACACCCACAGTCAACCGCTTTTCAGTGAGAGTGCCAAGATAGTTAAATGGGGAGAGGCCAGTCTTTTCAATAAATGTTGCTAGGAAAAGTGGATATCCACATGTGAAAGAATAAAGTTCTTTCTACCTCACACAGTATACAAGAATTAAATCAAAATGAGTCAAAGACTTGACTATAAAAGCTTAAACTATAAAACTCATAGAATAAAACAAAGGCATAAATCTTTAAGATCATAGATTAGGCAAAGATTTCTTAGCAGTGATACCAAAAGCACAAGTAATAAAAGGAAAAAAATAGATGTTAGACTTCATTAAAATTAAAACTTCTGTGTTTCAAATGACACTGTCAAGAAAGTACAAAGACAATAAAGAATGGCAGACAGTATCTGGTAGGTGACAAGTATCTAGAATATGTAAAGAATTCTTACAATTCAACAATAAAATGAAAGATAACCCAATGAATATAAGGTGGCTAAAACAACGTGGAACTGGACTTCCGGTTTCAACTCCACCATGTGAAGAGGGTGGATATCATCACTTCCATCCTCCCTACAAGAAAAAGGCTGAACAAACAGAAAATCAACAACTTTTCTTATATTCATCAGAGAATCAAGGTCATAGGGCAAACAACCAACCACCCAAAATCTGAGGAGACAGAAAATTATAGCTAAGATCACCTTACCTGAAGCAGAAGCTGCTGGAGGCAGTGACTTATAGAAACACTTAAGTCGTAACTTTTGACAAACTGCCAGAAGTTAAGTGTAGATCAGTTTAAGAGTTAAAACTCCTCAATCTGGCAGGGGGATGGAAATAGGAACTATTTTTAAATACACCCAGAGTGTTGTTCTCCATAACAAAAGTCTGCCCTCTTGTATCAGACTCTACTGGAAATGGGGAAGGCAACTGGCCAACTTCAGCCCCGACTAGCCTTCCTGTCTCAGATAAGAAGAGAAAAATAAAAAGGCTGAGAAAAGCTCCTGAGGATCACAGCCCAGAGACTCTACAAAATTGAGATTTAATCCTGAAATTATAGAACACTTTTCCTCCCCAAACCTTACCACCGAACATCACTATAAAAATAGCTGATTATAACTGAGAGAGCTGTAAGACACAGACTCTGTTTAATATGAAATTCTTAGGAAAACCCAAAGAAACCAGGAGAAAAACAAAGAAACTAGAAGAAACTGACATCTCTGGTACCTAGAGGTACAGCAAATTTAATACAGCCCAGCTCCTACACAGGTTAACATACAACCTCACACTAAACCCTAATTACCTCAAGTCCTATTACACAATACATCATATCCAGCTTTCACAAGAAATTACAAGGTCTGCTACAAGGTAAGAAAAACCATAGCCTAAAGAGACAAAGCTAGCATCAGAACAAGACTCAGACATAGCACACACTTCTGAATTATCAGACAGGAAATTTAAAATAACTAGGATTAATATGTTAGCTACACTAATGGGAAAAGTTGACAACATGTAAGAACAGATGGGTAATGTAAACAGAGAAATGGAAACTAAGAAAGAGCCAAAAGGAAAGGCTACAACTTTTTTTTTTTTAAATAGCAAAAATGAAGGATGCCTTTGATGGGCTCATCGGTAGACTATACATGGCCAAGGAAAGAACCAGTAAGCTTGAAGTTACGTCAGTAAAAACTTCCAGCCTGAAATGCAAACAGAACAAAGAAGCAGTGGGTGGGGGCCGAGGGGAGGTGTAGAATATCCAAAAAATGTAGAATTACAAATGGTGTAACGTGTATATTAAGAATATAAAAAGGAAAGAGAAAATGCAGTAGAATAAGTATTTATTTGAAGCAATAATGGCTGAGAATTTTCCAAAATTCATGGCAGACATGAAACCAAAGATCCAAAAAGCTCAGACCACACAAAGCTGGATAAATGCCAAAAATTCTACACCTAGGCATATAATATTCAAACTGCAAAAAATAAAAAAAGAAAAAAGACAAAGCAAGTATCTTGAAAGAAGTCAAATGAGAGAGATCAACTTCCAGCATGACAATGAAACTGGCAAAAATTATTTACAAAACAATTATTCAGAGCCTCTGGAAATGGTCCTAACACCAAACAGCAAATGAAGAAAGATACATTTAAGAAAATCCCCAAAAACTCAGTAAGAAGAGTCAGGGATATCTGAACCAAGACTGCTCCCTCTATCCACATTCAGAGTTAAGAGGTGGAGGCTCCACTCCCAAGTGCTGGAGCCAAGAACACAGGCCTCATCCCCACCGGCTCCCAGTTGGAGCGCTTTCTTCTTAGGAGAGCAGGACTTCCACTTCTCATTCTGCCCCAGCTGCCCATTGCTGTGGCTAATTCTGGGGCAAGTAGTGCCAAGAGGTGGGGGCTGCCTTCTTGCATCCAGCCCTGACTAGTGAAACTGAGGCTCTCCCTTGAATATGGCATGCTGATAGTGCTAAGTGGGGCCCTGACCACCCTCACCTTGCCACTTCTATTCAAGCTGATACTGGAGGTTCCTGACACAGCAATTAGGCAAGAAAAAGAAATACAAGTCACCTAGATTGGAAAGGAAGAAGTCATACTATCTCAATTTGCAAATAACATGATCTTATGTATATAGAAAATCCCAAGGAACCCTCTAAAAAAACCAACTAGAACTAATAAACTAGCTCAGCAAGGTTGCAAGATACAAGATCAAGATATAAAAATCAACTGTATTTCTATACACTAGCAATTAGCAATCTTAACATTAAGAAATCTATTCTATTTACAAGAGCACCAAAAAGAATAAAATAATTCAGAATATATTTAACAGAGGAAAAGCAAAACTTACACTCTGAAACCTATAAATCATTCTTGAAAGAAACTTTAAAAATCCAAAAATGGAAAAGTATCCATGTTCACAGGTTAGAAGTTTTAACATTGTTAAGATGGCAATACCTACCTGCAAAGTGATCTACAGATAAAAAGAAATCGCTTTCAGAATCCCAGCTGACTTCTTTGTAGAAATTGACAAGCTGATCTTAAAATTCATATGACATGCAAGGGACCTAGAATGATCTAAACAAACTTGAAAAAGAAAAACAAATTTGGAAGACTCGTACTTCCTGATTTCAAAACTTCCTATAAATTACTATAGTAATTAAGACTGTGTGGCACTGGCGTAAGCACAGGTATAAATCAGTGGAACAGAACTGAGTATCAGAAACACACACATCTATGGCCAACTGAGTTCAATAAGGGTGCCAAGACCATTTACTAGCAAAATAATAGTTTTTTCAACCAGTGGTATTGGGACAAATGAAGAGCTGCATGCAACAAAAAGGGAATTCAATCTTTACCTCACACAATATATAAAGTCAAAATGTACCAAAGAACAAACTGGATGTGCTGAAACCACAAAACTTTCAGAAGAAAATATATTAATAAATCTTCACAACTTTGTATTTGGCAATGGATTCTCAGATATGACAACAAAAGCACCACCACAACAAACAGATTAATTGGACTTCATCAAAATTAAACTTTTCTACTTCAAATGACACTATCAAGAAAGTAAAAAGACAACTCACAGAATAGAAGGGAGTCACATAATGGACTTCTATCTAGAAGGTACTATATATGGAGCTTTTACACTCAATAATAAAAAAGAGCAAAAAAATTAAAAATGGGCAAAGGACCTCAATAGTCGTTTCTCTAAGTCAGACATACAAGGATCAATAAGCACATGAAAAAATGCTCAACATCCCTAACCACCAGAGAAATGAAAATCAAAAAATGAGACACCAGTTCACACCCAATCGCATGGCTAGAATCCAGTTAAGTCAGATGATAACAAGTGCTAGTGAGGATGTGAAGAAATGGAGACCCTCACACCCTGCTGGTGGAAAGGTAAAACAGGGAAGCTGCTTTGGAAAACAGTCTGACAGTTCTTCAAACAGTTAAACACAGACTTACTATACGACCCAGCAATTCCACTCCTAAGACAATAAAAGCATATGTCCACATAAAATCTTGCACAAAAATGTTTATGGCACAATTATTCATAGTAGTCAAAAAATGGAAACAACACAAATGCCCATCACCTGACGAATGGATAGACAGAGTACCTATATGGAATATCCATTTGATGAAATATCACTCAGCCTCAAAAAAAAAAAAAAACATGATGTGCTAACATGCCACAGCATGGATGACCCTTGAACGCACTCTGTTAAACAAAAGAGGCCAGGCTTCTTATATAGCTCCATTTATATGAAGCAAATCTACAGAGGCAAGAAAGTGGATTAGCAGTTGCTAAGGACAGCTGGGAGAGGGAATGAGAAGACAGGGATGATGTATAAAGGTTATGGGATTTATGTGGGGGATGATAAAAATAATCCAAAATCAGTGATGTGTACATATCTGTGAATATAGTAAAATCCACTGAACTACACATTTCAAATGGGTGAACTGTATTATATGTATTTTATCTCAACAAAAGTCAGAAAAGAAAAAATAAAGAAGCCAGGGAAAAAACACCTTACCCAGAGAGGGGTCAGGACAAGAGTTCCATTGGATTTTTCATCAGAAATCACACAAGCAAGAAGGGAGTTGGAATTTAAAACATCAAAAGAAAAAACCCTACCAACTTAGGATTCTGTGTCCAGAGGAATGATCCTTCAAGAGTAAGGGAGAAATAAAGGCTGTGTGACAAACAGAAACTCTCTCCAGCTCATGAATGGCCACAGGGCAGCTCAGAGGTGGCTCCCCCAAGCTGAGCAGCTTCTCAGCAGGAGCTGCTTCCAGCTGCATCCTCCCTGCAGCTAGAATTCTGTCCTCTGCCCTTACGCAGAACAAGAGTGTGGGCACTGGGGGGTCTCTGAGAAAGAGACATAGGAGGAGGACTGCCTGGGCCATGGGAGCACACTTGTGGGCAGAGGAAGAACTGGGAGCCAGGGGTTCAGGAGAGTACCTGGCAGGTGCTGGGCACACTCAGGTGGGGAGAGAGGTCCCTTCCACCCAGTGAAAAAAGGGTCCCCAATGCTTGTTTCCCATCCGCAGGGAAGTATTGACCAAGGAGAGGAGAGGTCGGCCCATTTGCAGGGAGCACTGGGTTTGCTGGTGGGGTCTATGCTGCCTCCAGGAGACAGGCTCCCTGCTTCCTGCTCTCCAGCGAGGATAGCAGAGGGAGCACCCAGCGATGGATAGCGGGACGACGGACGGAGAGAGTATGCATCCCCTGGCTGCAGTTGGTGGAGCCTGGAGGGAGGGCCAGCCCACCTGGGAAAGGTCCGGCTCCGAAGCTCCTTGATGAAGAGCTGGCTGCCATTCTGCACGGGCTTGACATCAGGCGCTTGCCCTGGGCCATGTTTGTGCCAGGTCCGCTTCTTCTTTACTGTGGAGGAGACCGGAAGCCAGGTCTGTCACAGAGCGCAACCCCAGCAGGGCCCCACAACCTCCCTTGAGAACCTTGGCCCACAAAGCCTATTAACACCTCCCAGCATAGCTGGGCTCATCCTCACCTCCCAAGGCCGATGACATCCCCACCCTGCCATGCACAGAAGGAGGACCCCACCTCAGCCTTGGGTCTTCTCCCATCCCACACCTCACCATGGATGGTGCCACTGTCCTCCATGCCCTAACCCAGAAGCTGGGGACTCCCAGGACCCCTCCTCATTCAGGCCCTGAGTCTGCAGAGACCACCAGAGAGACACCTCCTGAGAAGGTCACCAGCCACTTTTCGGCCTCACCATCTCATGGCCTCCATAGCTGGACCCTGTCACCTCCCTACTGGGACCTGCATTGCCCCAACAGCCACAGCCGTGGACAGGGGCAGGTCGGGTCCCACCATCTTGTTGCCTCTCCTCCCCTCCTCCCCAGGTGGTGCACATCCCTGCTCCTCTGTGCTGGCCACACTCCATCCTCTCCTACCCACCACCAACCCTGGGCCTGACCACCTCACCTACTTCCTCACACTGCCCAGGTCAAACCTCCTCCCGGGGCACCAGGTACACACGCCTTGGACTTTTTACATGTGCATACATCCCTAGTGGACTATGCGCCCATGCAACAATGCATGCACACACATGCATGCACACATACACATGCACACACTCATACTGGACTGCCAGCCGTATGCATGTACATACACCCCTACTAGACTTCAAGTCCCTGAAGGGAGGGAAGCAATTTCCTCTCCACCCCACTATGTCCCTAACTCCCAGCCTCTTACTCAACCAGGCGGAGAAGAGCAGCTGGGGTAAGGGAGGCGGCCGATGCACTCAGATGCCCTCCTTGGGGGCTGCCTGGGCTGAGTCTGACATAGGCTGATCCTTGAGCAGTAAAGGGACTGAATTCAAGAGCAGAGCCAGGCAAGGCCCGTATGGTGCCCATCCTTCACAGACAAAGGCGGGGTGGGGGGCACAGGGATGGGGGGCCTCAGAAGGCCATGTGTCCTCATCCTCCCGAGTCTCAGTGGTTGTGGGGACAAAGGAAGCTGACAGCCACCCAGTGACAATGCTGTGTCTCTCTGAGCAGGAGCTGCTACCAACGCAGAGTCAGGGCTGGGTGGGGCTGGGACCTTTTATTTGCAAAGAGTCTTCACATTGTGTTTAACCTCCCTGCCCACAATTCAAGTGGACATTATGGAAACTTGGCAAAATCCTAAAGTCAAGGCCAGAAGCCAGGACCTCTGAGGGAAGCACGGGGCACACAAGCCACAAAAGTGTTCAAATCTGTCTTGCCCAATCCTCTTCTAGCTGTGTGACCTTGGGCAAGTTACTGGACACCTCTGTGCCTCATCTTTACTAGAGAAAGGCTTGTATGGGCCTTGTGGAGTTGCTGTGGGATGTAAGTTGCCACAGGCCATATCTGTTCCAGACTCCACTGGGCCTTTTCTCGGGGCAAAGCCACCTGGTGCGGCAGGTGCTTATTCATGGGCAGAACACACTCATGGGCTGCCCATGAACAAGCATGGTGCTCCTAACAGACCCGAGCAAGGTTCATCCCTGTGTGCCCCCTGTGCCCAGTACTGGGCCCAGCACATAGTGGGCACAGGGGGAGCATCTGTGAGCAGATGAAGTCTATCCTTGTCACACTGGCTGCTCAACTTCAGAGCATCTTGGAAGGAGAGGTGGATGCATCTGCCTTCATAACTATCAACAGGGAAGGCTGAGTTCATCCCATGCTCCTGCCCTCTTGGTGCCAGCCTGAGCCAGGCAATACCAGGGCCACAGTTAACTTCGACCTGCCCTCCTATTGCAGTTTGCAAGCACTCACTGAGTAGCTTGGCTCCCGTGCAAGGCTGGGGGCACTGGAGTGGATGTCACCCAAGCAACAGATGCCTAGGAGCCCCTGCTTCTTAAGAGCTGAGCCGGGCAGGGGGCCAAGGCAGGCCCTAGAGGTGTGTGTACTGCATGTTCAGCCTAGAGGGTAAAGGAGTTAGAAAACAGACCCCCCCTCCCCATGACAGCCCAGACCCTCCTGATCCCCCAACAATCCTAAGCCTCAGTGACTGTGAATATCATCACCCCACTGCTGGTTCTGTTGCTACTTGGGTAGGTGTGGACAATCAAGGGAGCAAGGGGCTTCTGAGTTCACAAAGTGCCTGCCTCGGAAGGCCTGGTGGAAGCAGAGGCAGTTACATGCACTCCACGGGGAGCCAAGTGGAGCCCAGAGAGGACACTTGCAGAGCTGAGCTTTCTGTACCAAGCAGAGCTCCCTGCCTGCCGTTAGGTCACCACCTCCAAGGAGCACTGAGTGTGAGCAGGGTCCAATGAAGGCACAGGATGGGGGGGGCTCAGGCAGGAGCCCGAGGCAGCCCTGCGATCTGTCGGCAGCAGTGACACTGCAGCTGGGAGAGGCCTCAGAGCTGGCTGAGGAGAACAAGGAGAAGGAAGCAGCCCACAAAGACAGTGGGTGCCACAGATGGGAGCCCACAGGGGCCCAGTACAGCCGGCAGGGTGGGGGTGTCCTCCCCGTCACCTGTCTGCATGGTCATTATTTCATCAATCACACTCCTGTCTGAGGACGCCCACTGCGGCCAGGGTCCCCCAGCTACACATGCATACCTCCTCTCTCATGGGGTGGGGTCCTCACTTCACGGATGAAGCAACTGAGGCCAGAGACATGGGGCCGTGCCAAGGTCACCAGCAAAGGTACACAGAAGGACAAGGAAGCCGACTGCCCCTCCTGCTGTACCGGCAAGGGGCACCCTGTCCCAGAGCCACATGGAGAACATGATGACAGTGTCCCTGTGACGACACACCCACAGAGACGGCCACTGAGCAGAGTCACCCCAACCCCACAGGGAAGGACGGGATGATGAACATCAGTTCAATAAGATAAGTGACTGTGTAATTCAGGAGCTGCAATTCAATGCCACTTCTAACCACTATGTGGCTTCCTCATCAGATGGGGATGCCTCCCTGAGTTCCTGGCCAGGAACACTGAGCCAGCCTGTACCAAATCTGTGTGCCAGGTAAATCACAGGCCATAGCCAAAATCAACTCAAGGGACATGTTGGAGCAGCACAGAGAGGGACGCTGCAGTCCCCACCACTGTGGCTTTAAAAAAGAGGGTGTGGTGTAAGGAACAGGCCCCAGACACAGCTCACTCTGGGGAATCTAAGCAGCCCCATCCCTACCTGCAGGCCAGGGTGGCAGGGGCAGGACAGGTGGAGGTAGGCTCAAGACCTCCAGAGGTTCCCAGCATTGACTTAGAGCTTCTCCAGGGACACAGAGGGGCCCTCTTGTCCCCAAGATGCCTTGGTGTGCAAGGTGTGGCTGGAGTCAATGCGAAGACCAACTGAGGCATCACAGACAGGCTCTGGGCACAGTGCACACTCACTTCAACTCTGAGCATGCACACTGCTGGAAGGTGCTAGAACCATGTACCTGTGTCCCTGATAGAGCACATGTCCCTCAATGGCAACTGAAAATCTGTCTCACAGAATTTATATACCACATTCAGCACACAGACTGCACACACATACACATGCACACAGCTGTGGACTGAATATCAGTCCTATCAAAATTTATCTGTTGAAATCCTGACCCTAAGGTGATGATTTTAGGAGGTGGGACCTTTGTGAGACGATGACGTGAAGTCCTCATGAACAGGATAATGTCCTTATAAAAGAGACCCCAGAGAGCTGCCTCTTTCTTCCACCATGTGAGGACACGGCAAGAGGGCACTGTCTATGAACCAGAAGCCGGCCCTTGCCACACACTGAATCGGCCAGCACCTTGATCTTGGACTTCCAGCCTCCAGAAGTGTGAGAAATAAATTTTCTATTACTTAAGCCCTCCAGTCTGTCGTATTTTGTTATGGCATCCTGAACAGAGTATGACATACACACAAGCACATGCACACACACATACAAACGCACAAATATGTAAGCACACACGTACATGCAAACGCACATGTATAGAGCCAGGCAGGGGCTGGGGGTCCCACCACCTGCAACCTCAGTACTGTCTGCTGGTCTAGAATGTCTCTCCCTGGGCAGCTGGCCATAGGTGAAGGGAAGGGGAGCCTGCACTGGGGTTTTAGCTGCAATCAAGGGCAGGTTGGGACACCAGACCTCTGCCCAAACTCCCCCAGGCACAGGGGCAGGGTCTGAGCGAGGCAGGCACACACAATTCCCATGGCAGGTGGACCGTTTCTGGGGATGCCTCGGGACATTAGAGAAATCGAAACTGTGCTCACCAATGTGCAAAACCTGCCGAGCCCCAGCACCACACCATTGCTCTATCCCAGCCCCAGCTCATGCAAAAGCCCCCAGGCAAGGACCCCTTGAAACGTATGCTGACTACCAGGAGAAGAGGCCCCTGGCCCAGAGGTTTCTGAAACTTTCTTCCCTACTAGTCTGACAGCCTCTTCTCAAGTAATACACATGTGTACCTGCTGCACGAACCACACAAGAGCAGCACCACCCCAGCATCCTCCCAACCCCCTCACTCAGGGGCCCTGAGCAGGTCCTGTCCCCCAGGAAAGCACCTCCTGGGGTGTCCTGGCTCCAACCCTGCTCTGCCCTGACACGCATTCCACAGGCCCCACGGGGCAGCCCCAGGTCCCCACTGAAAGCTCAGCCCTGTTTGTGTCGTTCGAAAAGACAGCTCCGCCCTGAGCTTTCCACGTGGCTCAATGAGGTGTCAGAAGCACAGAGATGCCCCGTCAGGCTGATCCTTCCTACCCTTTATCTGTTTTCAAGCAGTAACCAGATGATGGGTTAATGGGCTTGCCATAGGCAGATGCATCCTGAGCTTTAATGCAGCCAACTACTGGGGACCAGGGTTAAGAAGGCAATTTAGGAATCCTGGAACCTCTTCCCAGGCAAACCATCAGCCTGAAAGTTCAGGAAGAGCTACTAGCTTCTCCATCACCCTCTTGCATATTTGGTGGTGTCTGCCACGTGAGGCTGTGCTGGGGATCAGTTGAGATATGAAACACATGCAGCCTCCACTGTTGTCCAGCAATGGACAGGCACAAAGCGTTCAGGCCTTGCAAGAGGCCAAGAAAGAGCAGCCAAGTCCCCAGAGTAGTGAGACCCCCCACCTGCCCCAGTGCTCGGCATAACCAGCTGCCAGGCCAGGCCTCCAAGGCTCCCTTGACCCAGCCTCAGCCCACAGAACAGGGGTGCTGGGGCCCCTTCCACCCATTACCTGCATCCTCCCTCTGCCCTCACTGATTCTACAGAACCCATCCCATAGGGGTCTTGGGTTGTCCCCTTTGAAGGGGAGTGACTTAGACTGGCTATGACCTGAAGCCAGATGTATTCCCTGCCCCACCTTGTCCAGGGCTAAGGTCAGGAGAGATGTGATCAGTTGACCCAGCCAGGGCCTACGTCCAGCCTGCAGATTCTGTGAGCATTCAAGAGCCTCCAACAAAGTGGAACCAGAAGCCACATTAACAGACACATCTCCACATCCACGTACTGTCTATAGGCCACACACCTCCTGAGTCTCTGCAGACCACCACATAGCTCCACATCTGCAACCAGGGCAGAGGCTTGAAACTCAAGGCTCACGTAACCTCCAGCTCACCTGGATGAACCCACACAGTGTGAGACAAGCCTGCAGCCCAGGACCACCACACCTGAGAGGGCTGAGAAGGAAACAGACCTCAGCCCTTAGGATACGCAAACAGCAGGTTGTGTGGGAAAGGCAAAGGCCCTCCAAGATTCTCTGCAGAGGAGAAGGTGGGTGTGATGAGGCAGTGCTAAAAAAGGAGGGGAGGGCAGAGCCCACCAACAATGCACGTGTCCAGAAAACACAGACAGGCTGGGCCCTTCGTATGCCAGTGGCTGGCTGGGCAGGGCTGGCCTGGGGGCCCCTGGAAAACCCTTGCATCACCATTTATCCAGGTCCCCAAGTCCGTGTCCCTTAAGTTAGGCTGACCTGGCCTCTCCCCAGACCTCAGAAGGCCCTTTGGGTCTTTGCACAGCTGCCTTGCCAGCGGGAGCTGATCAGGAGGGACTACAGTGGGCTTAGTGAGGCTACAGGGGACAGTAAGCTAGGCTGGCAGGGTTCTCAGGCCTAGGCACTACTCAGGGAGTTTTGCCCCCAGCAACCCAGGCACAGGCCAGGCCCAGCAGCGACCTCGCCCTCCATACAGCCCAGGCAGGGTGGATGCCGCTCTGATCAGCAAGAGATGGCCGCTTGGGCTGCGGTACTTACAGGTAGACTTCCCGTGGGTTTTCTCACAGTTTGGGCAGTGGTATATGTCGATGTCGGGCGCCTCCTCCTCTTCCACCCCAACACAGCTGAAACGAGATGAAACAGACCATTACCTAGGCACTCAGCACCCCCTCACACACTTTTCATCTGCCAAGCTCTAGAGAGAGTCCCTGCTCATAGTCTGAGGACCTGGGCCAGGTGAAACACGGCTGTGCAGGGACAGTGTTCCACCGGGAAAGCATGGTGGAGGGAAAGAGCTGCAGAGATGTCCTCCTGGAAAGGCATCTGCAGCATGGACCCACATACAGCAACTGGATACGCCCCACCATGAGGACCCAATGAATGGGCTATCTGGCAGGCCTGCCTGAGTGAGGGTCACCAATGCCCTGTCACCAAGGGGACAGGGAAGGAAGAGGGGGTCTCCAGGCTGTCCCCATCAATTCACCAGGGGTAGCCTGAGGGGACAGAAAACACCAGGGGCAGCTTGGAGCCCCCTCCTGCAGGCCACACCATGGCGACCCATCCAGCTCATCTTCATGGGGGCCAGGAAGAGGCCCAGACACAGACTTAACAGCCTGTCCTTAGGACATGCCCAGGACTCCAGACACCTTATTCCTTCCCTGGAGTTCCTCCAGACCCCCTGCAAACCTGCTTGGAGACTCAGAACAAGAGACAGCCACCTCCCGTGCAGATGGCCAGGCTATGGGCCTTAAGACATTTGAGGAATGAAGACAAAGAATATTAAAGGATACAACCTAAGACATCAATAAATTTCTGCAGAAGCAAACCTAGCAAAATGGAAATGCTTTGTTTTATTCTGATACCCTCTGCTTTTTTTAGTTAAAAGTGACACGAGGCCAGGCGCAGTGGCTCACATCTGTAATGTCAGCACTTTGAGAGGCCATGGTGGGCAGATCACTTGAGGTCAGGAGTTCAAGATCAGCCTGGCCAACACAGTGAATGAAACCCCATCTTTAATAAAAACACACACACACAAAAAAGGCCGGGCACAGTGGCTTACACCTGTAATCCCAACACTTTGGGAGGTCAAGGCAGGCGGATCACAAAGTCAGGAGATTGAGACCATCCTGGCTAACACAGTGAAACCCCGTCTCTACTAAAACTACTACAGGCATGGTGGCGCGTACCTGTAGTCCCAGCTACTCAGGAGGCTGAGGCAAGAGAACTGCCTGAACCCAGGAGGCAGAGGTTGCAGTGAGCCAAGATCATGCCACTGCACTCCAGCCTGGGCAACAGAGTGAGACTCCATCTCAAAACATACATACATACATACATAAAAATAAACAAACAAATTAGCCGAGGCATAGTGGCACACACCTGTAATCCTAGCTACTCAGGAGGCTGAGGTGGGAGAACTGTTTGAATCCAAGAGGCAGAGGTTGCAGTGAGCCAAGATTGCACCACTACACTCCAGCCTGGGCAAAAGAGTGAGACTCCATCTCAAAAAATAAAAATTAAAAAAAATAAGTGACATGAGAGTGGCCATCTGTAACATATAAAGAGGCCCCAAGACTCAATAAGAACACAGTACATAAAGGGCAGGGCACAGGAGCAGACAACTCCCACAAGAATGCAGCAAATAAATTGGAAAATACTTCAACATCTTCCTCTAGTGAGCAAATACATGTAAATTTAAAAATGGACATTCCCCCCAGGCAGCCCCAGAATGTCACTACAGGAGGGTGTCAGGGTAGCAAGCTACCTAGAAGCTGCAGATGTACAAGAAGCAGACTGTTTTTACTCAGGGCAAACAAAAAAAATGAACATAAAGACACTGCTGACCTTAAGGAAATAAAAAAGGATTGTAACAGAATACTATGAAAAATTATAGGTCAATAAATTACATAACCTGGATGAAATGGAGAAATACTGAGAAGCACACAAACTGCCAAAACTGACTCAAAAAGAAATAGAACATTTGAACAGACCTAGAAATAGAACATTTGAACAGACCTATAATAAGAGATTAAATCAGTAATTAAAAAATCACCCCGGCCAGGCGCAGTGGCTCATGCCTGTAATCCAAGCACTTTGGAGGCCAAGGCGGGCGGATCACCTTGGTCGGGAGTTCAAGACCAGCCTGACCAACATGGTGAAACCCTGTCTTGTAAGAAATAAAATAAAAATAAAATTTTAAAAAGACTAGTCATTAATTCTTTAAAAAAAAAAAATCACCCAAAAAAAGAAAATTCCAGAACCACCACTAGTGAATTCTATCAAACATTTAAAGAAGAGTAACACCAATCCTTCTCAAACTTTTCCAGAAAATAGAAGAGAAGGGAACATTTCCTAACTTATTATATGAGGTCAGCACTACCTGTGTCCAAAGCCAGACAGAGACACTGTAAGAAAACTACAGACCAGTATCTCTAATGAATATTGACATAAAAATCCTCAACAAAATACCAACAAATAAAATCCAGGAACACACTAAGGGGACAATGCACCATGAGCAAGTGGGATTTACTTCAGGAATGCAAGGATGGTTCCGCATATGAAAATAAATCACTGCTTCAACCCCTGAAGTATCACCTCCAACTGTAAGAAGAAAAGGATGCAACCCTGGGGCTCTGCCCTGCAGGCTAAGACAGCAGAAATTGTGCTTGTCTTTCCTTCACCCAGTAGGACAGATCTCATCAAGTGAGTAAAATACAAGAAGCAGGCCTCACCTGGCTCTTTCTCCTGGGCTAGCATAGTCCTCTGCCTCATTCTATGTTCCCATCTCTCCCAGTCCTTCCCCAATTCCTCATTCTTCCCAAGACATATTACACCATATTAATACAACGATGAAAAATCCTGCGTTACCATCTCAATTGATATAGAAAAAGCAAGCACTTAACAAAATCCAATGCTCTTTCATGACAAAAACACTCCACAAACTAGGAATAGAGGGGAATTTCTTCAACATGATGAAAGCCATTGATGAAAAATCCACAGCAAACATTGTATACAATGGTGAAAGGCGGAAAGCTTTTCCCATAGATGAGGAACAAAATAGGATGTCTATTGTTGCCACTTCTATTTAACACAGTACTGGAAGCTCTAGCCAGAGCAATTAGGAAAAAAAGAAATCCTGAAATAAAATGAGTCTGAATTGGAAAGAAAGAAATAAAATTATCTTTATTTGCATATGACATAATCCTATATACAGAAAACTCCAAGGAATCCATACACAGAAAAACCTTCTATAGCTAATAAATAAATTTAGAAGTTGTAGGTGCAAAAACAACACACAAAAACCAGCTGGATTTCTATACACTAGGAATGAATAATCTGAAAATAAAATCAAGAAAGCAATTACCATTATAATAGCATCAAAAATGACAAAATATTGATATGTAGGAATAAATTTAACCTAGGAGATGCAAGAGGTCTCAAAGGATACAAATAAATGGAAATACATTCCATGTTGATGAACTGGAAGACTTAACAGTGTTAAGACAGCAATACTACCTAAAGGAATCTACAGATTCAATGCAATCCCTATCAAAATCCCAACAATTTTGTTTATAGAAATGGAAAAGCTAAGAAAACTTACATTTCCTGATTTAAAACTTACTACAAGGCTATGATAAAACAGTGTGGCACTAGCATAAGGATAGACATATAGATCAATGGAATAGAACTAAAACCTCAAAAATAAACCCATACATCAACAGCCAATTGATTTTTGACAAGAGTTCCCAGATCATGCAATGGAAAAAGAATAATCTCTTCAACAAATGGTATTAAGGCAAGTAGACATCCACATGCAAAAGAATGAAGTTGGATGCCTACCTCACACCACATACAAAAATTAACTAGAAATGGATTGGCAGCCTAAATATGAGCTAAAATTATAAAACTCTTAGAAGAAAACATAGGAAGTAAATCTTCGTGACCCTGGGTTTAACAATAGAGTCCTAGATATGACACCAAAAGCATGACCAACAAAAGAAAAAATTGCTGATTTGGATTGCATCAAAATTGAAAACTTTTTTGCATTAATGGACACTATCAACAGAGTAAGAAGGCAAGTGACAGAACAGGAGAAAATATTTTCAAATCATAAATATGACAAGAGTATGGCATCCACAACATATAAAGAACTATTACAGTTCAACAATAAAAAGGCAATCCGATTAATAAACAGGTAAAGGACTTCAACAGACATTTCTTCAAAGAGTATATGTAAATGGCCAACAAGCACATGAAAAGATGCCCAGCATTCTCAGTCATTAAGGAAATGAAAATCAAAACTACAGTAAGATATCACTTCACACCCACTAGGATGGCTATACTTTTTTTTTAAGTAAGTGTTGGAGAGGATGTGGAGATGGTAGAAATGTAAAATGGTGCAGGCACTGTGAAGAAAAATTTGATGCTTTCTCAGAAAATTAAACATATAATTACAATGTGACCCAGCAATTCCACTGACAGACACATTCCCCAAATAATTAAGAATAGGTACTCAGGCTGGATATTGTGGCTCATGCCTATAATCCCAGCACTTTGAGAGGCTGAGGCAGGCAGATTATGAAGTCAGGAGTTTGATATCAGCCTGGCCAACATGGAGAAACCCCATTTCTACAAAAACTACAAAAAATTAGCTGGGCGTGGTGGTGCGCACCTGTGGTCCTAGCTACTCAGGAGGCTGAGGCCTGAAAATCACTTGAACCCAGGAGGCAGAGTTAGCAGTGAGCCAAGATTGCGCCACTGCACTCAAGTCTGGCCAATAAGCAAGACTCTTTCTCAAAAGAATAATAAAAAGGAAAGAATAGGTACTCAAACAAATGTTCCTAACAGTATTACTCATGATAACCAAAAAGTAGAAATAGCTCAAATGTCCACTGACGAATGGATAAACAAAACGTAGTCTGTAACACAATGGAATATTATTCGGCCTTAAAAAGGAATGAAGTCCTGATACATCCTACAGTGTAGATGAATCTTGAAGGCATTATACTAAATCAAAGAAGTATGACACATGAGGAGTGCTGTACGATTACGTGAAATGATAATATATTTATAATAGGTATATCCATGGAGATAGAAAGCTGACTAGTGCTGCCAGAGGGTGGGAGGAGAGATGAATGAGGAGTTACTGTTTAGTGGGTACAGAGTTTCCTTAGGATATAAAATATTTTGAAGCTTGAATCTAGATAGAGTTGCACAGCACTGTGAATTTACTAAGTACCACTGAACTGTTCCCTTTAAAATGATTAATATTACGCTATTAACTCAATAAAAGAAAAAAAAAAGAACCTGGCCCAGTGAAAGTGACAACATCACCATCACCATCACCACCATCACTAACACCAATATTGCTACACCATCATTAACATCATCACCTCAACCACCATCATCATTATCATCACCACCACCACCATCACCATCACCACCACCACCATCACCACACCATCATCATTACCATCACCACCATCACCATCACCAACATCACCACACCATCATCATCATCACCTCAACCACTATCATTATTATCACCATTACCACCATCATCATCACCAACATCACCACACCATCCTTATCATCACCTCAACCACCATCATCATTACCATCACCAACACCATCACCAACATCACACCATTATCATCATCACCTCTACCACCATCATCATCACCATCACCACCATCACCATCACCACCATCACCATCACCAACATCACCACACCATCATTATCATCATCACCTCAACCACCATCATCATTACCATCACCACCATCACCATCACCACCATCACCATCACCAACATCACACCATCATTATCATCATCACCTCTACCACCATCACCATAATCAGTATCATCGCCATCACCACCATCATCATCCTCACCAACATCTTCATCACCATCACCTTCACCAACATCATCACAAACTCCATCATCACTAACTCTGGCTGAGCACTCACGCTGAAACAGGCAGCATGCCAAGAACTCTAATAGCATTATTTTCCAACAACTCTGCAATAACAGGAATTCTTGTTATTAGCCTTATTTACCAGAATAGGGAAATTTAGGTATGAGAGGTTAAGTGCCTGCCCAGACACAAAATAGTCTCCTTATTCACTGACTGGGGATAGTACTGCCCTTGCCCTTGGGACATTTACACACACAAATGAAGCCAGGCAAAGAGATGGGTGGGCCTGGCCCAGGGTGAACACTCATTAGACACAGTGAGCTGTTACTGCTAGTGCCCAATGTATCAGACTAACCCTGCCAGGCCAGCAGGGTCTTCTTGGGCCCTAGACGGGTGTTCTCTTCCACAGCAACCACAGTCCTGAGTTCTGAGAACAGAGCATGAAGCCAAGAAAAAGACTTTGGCAAATTGTTTTTGAAAATATAAAGTTCACTCTATCTTAAAACACAAGCTAAAGTAAAGTCCACACAATCCAAAGAGTCAAGTGTAAAAGAAAAGCCATTGAAAGCAGAACATGAGGGAGTGTTTGTCTACTCTCAGAGTGCAAAGTGACTTTCTTTACAAAGAAATAAACAAAAATTGGAAAGGAAACTCAGAAAGAACATTGATGGATGAAAATTATGCTGCAACACATCAAAACCTTAAAATGCACACTATAAAAAATATTTACATCGAACATGGCAAAGTGTTAATATTCTTCCTTCATGAAGTTTTACTAAGGGTGTCTGCCCAATATAAGCAAAGGCCCAAAGCCAGGAATGGAACCAGGGCACTAAGGCATGTGAAGAAGAGCTCGGCACAGAAGAGGGCAGGACAGGGCTAGAAAACGTCACGTGCACTGACCACAGTACCACGTATACCTCAGGTTCTCATCAGTGCCACCAAGTTTCTCAGCCACATGCAAAGACTTTTGTGGGACCAGATGAGCTGGGAGCTGAGGACAGTCCCTTCAGCACCATCATTATTCATTTCAAAGACACATGTTATAATACATTGCCCTAGAGGGGAGCCAGTTGAGCTCTTGCAGCCCAAAACTTAGACCTAGAATCCACACCGCGCATCAGACCTCACATCCATGTGAGACCCCAAATCCATACCCACAGCAACATCCATACCCCATGTCCATGCCCACATCCATAGTCACACCCAGGCCCCACGTCCACACCCTCACCTGGCCCCCAGGCTGCTCCAGGCTGTGGCCTCACTGTAGCATCTGGAGCAGACGAAGGCACAGGATGGCCTACACCACCCTGACCTGGCTCTGCCACCATCCCAGCAGGGTCCGTGCACGCACATGGCCCATCACACACGCCTGTCTGCCAGGCCTTTATGGGTTGGTACTGACCCTCAGGCAGGTCAGAAGTCAGATCACTAAATTCAGAGTAGAACAGACCAAAAGACTGGGAGCTCCATTAGTAGGGCCAGCAGTCCCTGAAACATGCCTATTTTGGGGACAAGACTTGGGGTGAGGGGCTGGAGACACCAGGATCCTCACAGGGCCTTGGGACAGGAGCCTCCTGAAGGACTCGCTCTCCGGGCTGGAAGTCAGAAGTCCAAATGGGTCTCACTGCGCTAAAATCAAGCTGTGGGTAAGGGCAGCTTGCTCTACAGAGAATCTGTTTCTGCCTCCTCCAGTTCCTAGAGGCTGACTATACTGTCTGGCTCCTGGCCCCTTCCATGTTCAAAGCCAGTGACGGCCAGCTGAGCACTCACAGACGTCGTCCTGACTCAACCCTGCTCCCACCCTCCCCCCTCCTAAGGACCACTGTGATGAGCTGCAGCCGCTGGGTCATCCAGGACAGTCTCCCCATCCACGGCTGGGTAAACAGCCCCAACTCCATCCACAGCTTCCCCTCCTCCCCTCTTGCCATGCAACTTAAACTTGTAGGATTAGGACAAGAGTGCCTTCAGGGACTGTTATTCTGCCTAACAATAAGAAACACACCTCAGGGTGACCTCAGGCTTGGTGTATGGAGAGGCTGGCTGGGCCCTGACCGGACCCCAAGCCCAAACCAAAGCCCGCATGAAGCCCCAGCAGTGCCTGTGCGTGTAAAGAAACCCCGGTCTCCTCAAACTCCACCCCTCTGGCATCCCAGGCCTCACCTCTCCCTGTGATGTAACAGGGACAAGGTGACAACAGCCATGGTGAGCCAGTGGCTCAACACAGGAAGGACAAGCCATGGCCAGGAGCTGCTCCCACAGCCTGGACCACCCTGGTGCATGGAAAGGCCCTCTAATGCCCCAGACTCTTGGGCATGTTCCCAGTGAACAATGTCCTGTTAATAGTCCAAGGGTCAGCACACCACAGAAAGAGCTGAAGGGTTCTCCACACCTCAGTTCTAAGGGTGCAAAGGGAACTGCCCTGTCCAAAGGCCACATGGGAGGTAGGATGGCAGTCAGTTAACAAGGATGGAAATCAACATGTCCTTAAAACACACCTCCCCACTGAAAATCAGGCTCCTCAGCTCTAGATCTTGGCACAGGGTACTGGATTCCTGGAGGCAGACAGCAAAAGCCCACTTTACAGGTAGGGAGACTGAGGTTCGGGGTCACGAGAACATGCACGGCTGGCATCAGGACTCAGAGGCACAAAGGTTAGGTGGGGATCTGGTCCTCACACCCGGGCCTGCCCTCCACGCAATGCCTGCCTGTGTGGCTCCAGGCTCCGGGCCAGTGTCTGCCGCAGGAGGCACTGCCCTGGCACAGCAGATCCACTTACACAAGGATAGGCCCCTTGTGGGCTTCCTCCTTCCAGCACCACCCATCCCTGGGCCACCTGCTAGGAGGATGAACTAGGTGGCACAGGTGACAGGCTTCACCTCAACCAGGATGGCTGCCTTGTTCAATCGTTTGCTGCTTTGTGCAGGAGGCCCCAAGAGACTGACAGAAAAGAAAGGAGGTCATGGAGGGAGGATCCTTCTGCTGCCCAAAAGAGGCTCAGTGAACCAAAGGCCTCAGCACCCCTCACCACCTAGGTGTCAGGGCGAGGGGCAGGGGCTGCATCCAGGGCCCGCCCACTGGGGGTGACCGCTGTGCTGCCCCTCCTCCCCCGCCAAGGCTAAAGGAAGGGGACCCTCCACAGGGATCCAGGCCAGATCCCCTGTTGGCACTGACCCTACATCTGCATCTCTGCTCCAGCCCCTATTGCCTGTGCCACCAACCCTGACAGTGGCCACTTGGCAGGTGAAACTAAGTCTCAGATCTCTCAGCCTGGGTCTGCCACTAGCCGTGGCTATATGGAAGGAGACAGCACCTAACGCCCGGGGCCACTGCTGGGACCCAGGGCCCTGACTGTGCAAGCTCCAGCACAGTGACCTCCATCGGGGGCCATCCTGCCCTCACAGGAGAGGCTGTTAGCTGACACTGGGTATTTATTTCATCATACCAGAATTAAGGCTCTCTAAATGGCCCCTAAGAAATTACTTGGAAAATTAGCAAAACAAAAAATAAGAGGGGAATAATAGCTACAGAAAAATGGAAAACATTTTCTTTGCACTGACGTCAGGAGCATAAGACACTGGTAATCTGAAGGAGACTGGGTAACACCAAAACAGTTTTGGCATCCCAAGGCCATGTTAGTGGGGTGAGTCCATTATTTCAGAGACAAAAACAAGCACACACTTCTCATTAACATAAAACCAACCTCACCCCCTCACTAGTACAGAATGGGCAGATGGATAAGGAATATCAGTTTGAAAATCCCAGATGTCCACGTGCTTGCAGGCTGTGTCCACTCTGCCCTCTTCAGGAAGCCCATCATGGGCTACCTGAGATGCACTCAGCCAGATCTTGCTGACTTCAAAGGCTGCCACCCATGGGGACAGAGCTGGCTCAGAGGAGCTGAGCTCTGCAAGGACTCCTGGGATGTTGGTGGCTCCATATGCCCAGCCAGGCCCACTCGTCCACCTGTGTCCTGCAGACAGGCCCTCGGACCTCATTTGCTGCCCCTGCCCCAGGGTGGGGATGCATCCCAGGACAAAGGCAGAGGCTCTGTGAGGACTCAGGTGTGGGGGAGGAGATGAGGATGGTCCTCACAGAACAGGACCCCAGACTCAGAGCTTCTCAGAAGGCATAAGGTGGGCTTCTCCCTCTTGGGAACAGGCACTGGAACCCTCTGCAGGTCACTGGTCACCTGGCCTCACACACTCCCAGGCTGGGCCCACCCGCGTCTGCAGAAAGAGCAGGACACAGGCTGCTGGTGGTCAGGTGAGCCTGGACTGCAGAATCTGAGGGAGAGCAGGCCTGAAGATCAGGAAGAGAAAGTGGTGGGTGAGACAGAAGGGAGAGAGAGATGGTGGGGAGGAGGAAAAGAGAAAGATAGGGAGACAGAGCCAGGGGCAGGGGAGAGAGGGAGAGGAAAAGAAGGGGAGAGGGAGGGAGACAGAGAGACAGAGAGCTAGTCAAGACCTCCCTGGGGAGGGGCAGAGAAGGTGAGGCCTCAGGGGTGGTCCCAGGCCAGTGGCATCTGGCTGAGCTGAAGCCCAGGGACACCTTGTAAGGCTGTCCTAAGCAGGACTTCTGCTTCTCCAGTAACTCAGGGCAGATGGAAGAAAACCCAGGAACTGAGAGAGGCAGTGCCTGGCTGCACATGGACCTCAGAGGCCACCGAAGGCACAAATGTCACCCCAGGACCTTAGTATTAAACAGAACACCAACAAAAAGGCAAAACTGGCCAGCCCTTTCCCCTTTTTAACCCAGGCTAAGAGCAACACCTCCTGAGATGCCCCAGGGGCTGCACTCCTTCATGCCACAACAGAAGTTGTCGGCCAAAGTGCAAACTTCAGGGGTTGCAACAGGCCCATCAGGGCTAGGGCAACAGGCATAGAATATGGGCCACCAGCAGGCATAGAGCACGGGCCACCAGCAGGCATAGAGCACGGGTCACCAGCAGGCATAGAGCACAGGCCACCAGCAGGCATAGAGCATGGGCCACCAGCAGGCATAGAGC